>BHFT01031433.1:0-19349 GCA_004320025.1 Laticauda laticaudata | reverse complement strand
GACAGAACAACGACCTACTCGCAGAAGTCTTCAGCGAAGAGGAAACAGGAAGGCAAAAAGAAAACCTAGAAGCCACTCTGGAAGGTCCGACTCTACCAGCCGAGTAGGCCCAGACGGGAGGCAAGCAGCATGCCTGACTCCACCTTCCAGGAGGTTTCACAGAGACCTACTGTGCAGGTCAACTAGGCAACCTAAAAGCCCCGCCTACTTACGTGACTATGTAAGGTACCACCATACCAAGAGCGGAGGGGGTGTTCCATATTAACATCTTCAAATAGCCTATTCTATTGGTTGAAGAAATACTGGAAGCTGATTGGTTCTATTACTCAACGGCTGATTGGCCAATAACAGCTAACCTGTGATTGGCCAGCTCAGTGGCAGGAAAAAACAAGTAAGCCGTCATTGGTCCACGTAGCCGTGAGCAGCCTCTCATAAAAAGAGATGCTCTGCGGCTCCCTGTGTTCAGAGACGGACTTTCTGCACTAAATAAAAGAGCTGAAGTTATGCTGGTCTCCAGTCTCATTCTTCGCGAACACTACAAGATGAATTCTGAGAGTTATGGATAAACCACAAGAGTGTGGAGTAGTTTGTTGGTTTGCTGCCTAGTCAAGGGTCAAGGGTACTTTGCTGTATTCTATCAACAATCTCTGAGGAAAGTAACGTTTCCAGTGTTTTTTGTTTAAGTATGTCCAGTCTCAACAATGTTTTAATAGTTGCAGGTGCTCTCTCAATCCACACAACAGCCCCTCTATTCTGGGGCTGAACCAATGGTGGTATTCAAAAAAATTTACTACTGGTTCTGTGGGCGTGGCTTGGTGGGCATGACAGGGGAAGGATACTGTAAAATTCCCATTTCCACCCCACTCCTGGGGAAGAATACTGTAAAATCCCCATTCCCTCTCCACCTCACGAACCAGCTTCCCAGCTCCATTCCCCTGTGCAAGGCAACAAAATAACGTGATCAGCTGGGACTCAGGAGGCAGAGAATAGATGGAGGAAGGACCAACCAGAGGTGGTTTTTTACCAGTTCTCCAAACTACTTAAAATTTCTACCACCGGTTCTGCAGAATCTGTCAGAACTGGCTGAATACCACCTCTGGACTGAACAGAGCAGTAAACTCCTGTGGCAAATTCTGGGGGAGTAGCAATTAGGATTCAGGGAAGAGAGACTCATTCTAGGTTTTCCAGAGCTAATTTGCCACCTTCAAATGTGGAAGATGATGTTCCATTACCTGCATGCAAGAAAATTCAGTACCAGTCCACCAGGTTTTTCTATATGGAATTGGAAAACATGTCATTGTGTTCTTTGCCTTCAGCAATAAAATGTCTTGGGCTGACTCTGAATTTTGCAGTCCAAATACCTGGTTTTATGTAATGATCATACAAGCATCTCAAGAGGAGATATACTAATTTTTATTTCAAGACAGAATCTGTACTTAATTGTGAGTTTTGTATAAATTTCATTAAATATTTTAAAGAGAACATAAAAAGAAACTAATACAGAATAAAGATGAGAGAGAGAGAAGGGGGGAGAGGGGGAGAGAGAGATGTCCAGAAAAAAGAAGCAGCTTCAGATTTCCCTTGCAGCAAATGCAAGTATAATCAAGTATAATTACAAAGTTATCTCTTGACTACAAAAAAAACTTCACATTTTTCTATTATCTAATTTTTTTCTAATAATCAAAATCACAAATCATAAATGCATTTTTTCTGTTTCATGCAAAATGTCTATAAGGAGTTTCTAGACAGCCATAAATATCAATGCTGTCATTTCTCTAATCAAAGTAGTTAATTTAGCCATTAATGCAATCTCAGTCATCTTTACCAATCACTTCTCCACTGTGGATAGTATTTCAGCCTTTCCACTTTTGAGCAGATGGTCATCTTGCTGTGATTGTCACATTTAAAAACAAAGTTCTATGACTTTTCTAGTTGCCTGTCCATTAGAAAGAAAAGCCAAAAGCTTCTGGTTTCAATTCTTTTTTAGTTTTTAAAATCTTCTAAATTAATTCATTCTAGTTGTAGCCAAAATATTTTAGATTTTTTTTTCAACACATCGTTTTATAAAAATTCTCTTTCAGATTAGAACATAATGTAAATTTCAATCCTTTCAAAGACAAATTTTCCCATTGATTCATTTGTATATTGTTGTCAAAGTTTAGCCAATTTCATCATACATACTTTCACTTGTTCTTCTGTTTCATATATCAACAGATGTTTATACATTTTAGTCATGACTTGTTCATCAATGATACATGGTTTTATTTCAAACTCAGTCTTACATTGTGCAAAACCATAAAATCTTTTATTCAGTTTAATTTTTTTTTATAAATTATAGATGGAATATTCTACTTTTAAACATACAATTTATTTATTATTTTTACAAATAACCCAAGGTGACAAACATCCAACACATCTTTCTCCACCCATTTCCCCCCACAACAACACCCTGAGAGGTAGGTTGGGCTGAGAAAGAGTGACTTGCCAGTTGGCTTTCATGGCTAAGACCAGACTTGAATTCATGGTCTCCTGCTCTCTGGCCTGCTGCCAAAACTGGCTCTCAATTATTCTTCCATTGTCAAATGTTCTCTTTATGTTATTTTACGATTGCCTAGAGAAAATTCTAGTATATCACATTAAATTAACCATTTTTGGTTGCTTATTATTTCTCATCTACAAAATGCTTCTTGGGTTTAAATCCATAGATGTATTTATGAGCACAACCTAGATATATATTTATTCCATACTCTAAGATTGACCCGAATGACATAATGGTTTACATTAACTCTAGCTTTGTCATACCATAAATATCCATTGCAATCAACTCTCAAATCATCCTTCTATTTGTAATATTGTAATAGCCTTCTATTCCTTAACAACATCCACTTTTTCATCCAAGCTAAATAGTGGGCAGAAAAATAAAATTTCAAACCTGGTAGAACCAATTGTCCTCTTTCTTTTGCATCTTTTAATACTTTATATTTAACTCAGTTTTCCCCCCTGAGATCAGAAGTTAGCTTTGTAGGCCAACCATGTAGTATTCTACCTGCATAACAGTAGTTCTGTGTAACATATTTCCACTCAAAATGGTAATTGCCCATAAAAATCATTATAGGTTTATCAGCTTACATATTGGAGAATGCTTTTCATCCCCCAGAATGTGTAAATTGACCAGATGTGACTATCAAAAATGCAGACAGATCAACATATGTCTTTGCATTCTGAATTAGATATAACCAACTGCAATTGCCCACCCATTTGTAAATGCCGAATTGCCTCATATTTTTTATGATTGACAGAAAGTTTATGATTGACAAAAATGTTCATGCAGCTAACAAGTAGATTCTGCCTCAGACAGACACTAGTTCATAATGTAAGTAAGAAGCAGAAAGCCACAGGATATAATATAAAAACTTCTGAGACAAAATTGTTGTCTATCTCTTCCCCCCCCCGCCCCCCCAAAAAGCCTCACTGTAATTCTATCAGGTAGTAACTTTTCTATATTAGCATACTTGAAATACCCTTTTCTGATTGGTCCACAAATACAGCAATATGATTGGTACTTCAAGCGACGGTGATTGGTCAACAATTGCTGCCCTGTGATTGGTCCGCCTGAGCGGCGGGGAATTCAAGGAACCGACCGTCATTCACCGCGAGTCTATTGAGCAGCCACTGTAAAAAAAGGCTGCCACAGCTCCGCAGTTAGACTGATTCCAGGAACCAAATAAAGAGCTGAAAGTCACACTGGTTCTCCAGTCTCTTTTTCCCCCGCGATCTAACACTGGCGATGAGGGTGGAATACTGAGACAAAGGAGACCAGTGAGCACGTGGCAATGAGAACCGAGCAAGATAAATGGCCAGCACCAACTCGCCACCCGCACCGTTCAACCCAAGCGATGGAGGACTGGGAATCATACATCGACAGATTCCTCATGTTCCCTCGAGAGCACATGACCCTACAGAGGATCTCTGACAACAGAAAGAAGGCATGTTCCTGACACACTGTGGGCCCACAGTGTTTCAAGATGGCCAAAGCATTGGCCAAAACTGAGGACGTAAAGCAGATGGCCTCGCCAGATTTGGAAAAAATACTGAAGGCCATTATGCACTGACCCATCTCCAGCCTTATTTGGAGACATGAATTTTACAAACAGGACCAGAGAGAAGGCGAGAGGCATCGGAGATTTCATAGCAGCTTCTATAGGGAACATTGGTGGGGCATCAAGTTCCTCAACATGGATTGAAGCCATGAGGGACCGAGGTGGTCCTAGTTTGAGAGATCTCACCTTTGCAGAGCCGGCTGCTAACCCGATCAAACATCACAGTCACTGAGGCCATCACTTGAGGCCACTGCAGCCTGAAAGCCACTAAAAAATCAGCAGAACACGATGCGGCAAATGAATATAAAACCAGAAATACCAAGCAGAGACAAACCATCCAGGAAAGAAACCAAGAGGGCAACCACAAGAACCACCACTCACGCACAAGGACATCGAGTCTGTGGTCCAAGACCAAAGACGAGGAGAAGAGGAAATACAACAGATCCCCAATCGCGAACAAAAACAGATGTGAGATTGAGAGACGTAAAGTCAGGGTTCCAGTGCAACCGGGTGCGGAAGAGACCACCCCTCGCATTCCAGTGCCGTTTCCTATTGAAGCAGTTTGCCGGCACTGTAAGAGAGCGGGGACACATAGCAAGGGTCTTGCTGAAACTGAAAAACTAGCTCCAGCTCCAGACGAAAGAACAGCACCCCCCCCCAGAAAGCGATACAGAAAAGACAGCCAGGAGGGCCGTTGGAAGCTGAGAAAACAGAAGACAAATGGCTCAATGAAAACTTACAAAAGGAAAGACACACCAAACTATAACCATCGGGCACTCGAGCCGCAACCGATGCGCCGGAAGGTACATGTGAAAGCTAAACATAGAAGGCAACAATTCGAGATGGAAGTGGAACTCCGGGTTCACACCTATCTATGGTATCATGAAACACTTAAAAGACTGATACTGAGCAATATAGAAGAACGGAACTGGAGAGCCCAAAAACTGACCCTCAAAGAACTACCAAGGGAAACAGGACCCCAGTTAGTTGGACTTCGACACTTCCAATTAAATTCAAGAAAGCCACATGGAAAATTCTTCCTGAACCATCGTAGACCGAGATCACCCAAGCCTAACTGGGACAATCGAATGGTTCAAGCCCCTGGGGAATCGAGTGACTGGAATGCAACAGCGTCACTGAAACAGGACTGGGAGGAGAGCCTGATGAAGAGATTTCCAGGATGTGTTCGATGGAAAAAACTAGGCAAGTATTGAAGTCCCCTATGTCATTCATTGAAATCCGAAACATAGGCCCGCAATCAGGTGAGTCCTTTTCGCATTAAAAACCCATTAAAACCGAAAATCGTGAACAATTGAATTTAAAACTTCATTCGTTACAGGGGGTATTGGAACCAATAGACCCACAAGGTGGGAAAACCCCAATTGTCACCCCAATTAATCCAGATGGGCGTCCGTGAGAATCTGCGGAGACTATTAAACCACCCGCAAAACATGGCGCACTACAACAAAGGGCACATACCCTGTTTCTGGTGGTGCAACATCTGTTACATTCGTTGTTGGGGGAGGCAAGGTCTTCACAAAGCTCGACCTTGCACAAGCGTACCAGCCAATTGCAACAGTCGAACCCCGAAAACAGGCAGAGCACAAACAATTATGACTCACAGGGGGGCATTTCAGATTGCAAAAGACTTGCAATTTGGAATCAGCGTTGGCCCCAGGGGTGGATTCAAAGCTTGAATTTGGAAGCGCCAGTACAAGGAATAAAAGGGGTGTTCCCATACTTCGATGATGTGCTGGTATCAGCTAGTGACAAGACCAAACTGGGAAAGACCGCCTCAGAGAAGTCTTACAAAGATTCCAAGAGGCGGGACTTCAAAGTTTAAAGAAGAAAAATGCCAGCTTAGCCACCTCTAAAGTTTGAATTCCTGGGGTACCCTAATAGATAAAGATGGCATCCACCCTGGACCAGAAAATCAAAAGCAATAAACGGAAGCTCCAGGCCCAAAAATAAAACAGACTGTACAAACATTCTTTGTTGACTCATTATATTTTCTATAATGTTTTTCTGCCACAGAAGGCAATGACAAGCAGAACCAACTTACACAGATTACTGGATAAGAAAGCTACCTGGGACCTGGGGGACGACGAGAGAGGCCGGTTCCAGAAAATAAAAGACTTGCTGACAGCTCGAATCTGTTGTTTAATCCAATATACAGCGAAAACCTATCAACTGACAGTCACCTGTGACGCATCACCATTCGGACGTCTAGAGCCATACTCAGCCACAACGCTACCAGATGGGAGAGAAGCACGATCGCATTCTTACTCCAAATACACTGCTCCAAAGCTGAAAGGAACTACAGCCAGGTTTGGACCAGAGAGGCGTTCAGTTAGCAATATCCGGGGTCAAACGGTTCCATGAATACCTCTACGGTAGGACCCTTTACACTCATCCAGACCACACAAGCCACTCTTTGGCGAATACTTCATGCGGGAAACAGAGGCCACCCCAAACATATTCTTCATCATGGAATGATGAGGTGGTTCCGAGTTCCTTGCCTCATTAACCCCAAATTACAAAAATTTTTTTTTAAATTACACCGGCCAGGACAAGGACACCCTTGCACATGCTGCACGCACCTGACGTTTCTTCCCCTCCCAAACTGGGAAGCGACCCGGCACCAAGCCACATCCATGCCTACAAATGAAACATTACCAAACCTACCATAAACCACAGCAGACATTGTTGAAAAGAAACCGCCAAGAGACAAAAGATGGTGCCGGATTTTAAACTGGGTAGGAAAAGGTTTGGCCAGAAAATGAGACTGATTGGACACTTTTTTAAAGACCGTTCTGCGAACAGACATACGGAACTCTCAATGTGTAATACTATGGTGCCGGTGGGTGGTCGGGTTAGTCATACCGGAACTTACTCAAAGAACAAAAGTACTGCGATGATCTTGCATTGAAGGGGACCAACCCGGGTATCGTATTGAATGAAATCCCCTGGCAAGAGTTATGTATGGTGGCCAGGGTATGGATAAGGAAGATTGGGTGCGAAACCATGCACACAATGCCCAAAAATCCCAAGACTACACCCCTGTTGCGCAACCTGTACTCGGACTGGGAAGCACTGAAGGGACCCTGGTGAGAATACACATAGATTCGCATCCAGGGCCCGACAAAAGGATACCCACATTTCTAAATATTTTAGAGCGCTTAGTTCAAATTGGTTAGGAGGTAGTCGTAATGAAGTCACGACAACAGAAAAGCCATCCATCAGACAGCTGAGGAAGCTGTTCCCAACACATGGGTTTGCCGGATCCTATTGGTTTTAAGATAACCGGGCCGCAGTCACGGCACTGATATTGTGAAAAGTTCCTTGCCGAACATGGACAATAAGGCACTGCCTGGACAGCGCCAGGGATCATGCCGGCTACAAATGGCAGGCAGAACGCATGATTCCAGTATACAAAAGAGACATAGAGGACAGCTAAGACATGGGGGACA
This sequence comes from Laticauda laticaudata, assembly GCA_004320025.1. Classification (NCBI taxonomy): domain Eukaryota; kingdom Metazoa; phylum Chordata; class Lepidosauria; order Squamata; family Elapidae; genus Laticauda; species Laticauda laticaudata. Next base: position 11,779 of record BHFT01031433.1, on the reverse strand, counting down.
TACAAGAAAAAAAATCTACAAAAAATGCTAACCCATACGAACAATCCACACCTAACACCACAACGAAATAAAAGCCCAGCAAAAACTATGATGCGCAGAAAATTAAGATTCACACCAGATAGATTACAACCCCATCTACAGCCCTAAAAAGCCAGCAGAAGTCCTCTTAGTAAGGCACTGCCCACATTCGGAACAGGGGACCTGGTTCTACGCAAAAAATCTCACGCGGTCACCCACTTAGGATACCGGCAACGTAACCCAGGTAATGGACCCAGGTCATACAGACTAAAACAGAGGATGGAAGAAGCTGGAGGAGACACATAGAGCAACTGAGGTCATGAACATTAGAAAAGAACCACTAATCCCAGGTGCAAAGAAAAGGAACACCAAAACACACGCCAGAACCACAGCAAACATTGAAAAATAATAATAATCATAACCAGGGACCAGAGAGGGGGGAGACCCCTCAGACATGAATAGAGGGGATGGGGGGAGACCCTCCACTTGGCACAAGAAACACCACAACAAACCCAACTTTTTTTAATAAAACCCCCCAAACCCACCAACCAACTTTCGATCAGTAACCCAGAAAGAAACCAAAAATTACTTACCTGGAGATGACTTCGGTTGGTTAGAGAGGAACAGGCAGCGGTAAAAACAACAAGAAGCCACTCCTGAAGGACGCGGCGAAGCGGCTCTACCAAACCGAGATAGACGGGTGCGGGAGCGGCATAGCCGACTCTACTTTCAGAAGGGTTTCACGGAGGAAAAGACGGAGAAAACAACTGATCCCCATCCGAAACCACCCGAAGACAGCAACACAAACTGAGCTCACGCAGGTCAAGTAGACACCTAAAAGCCCCGCCTACTTTACGTGACTACGTTTAAACGTAGGTTAGGGACTTAAACCAAGTGGGTAGGGTTGTTCTATATTAGCATACTTGAAATACCCTTTTCTGATTGGTCCACAAATACAGCAATATGATTGGTTTTTCAAGCATTGGTGATTGGTCAACAATTGCATCCCTGTGATTGGTCTGCCTGAGTGGCAGGGAATTAAAGGAACCGTCATTGGCCGCGAGCCACAAGCAGCCGCTATAAAAAAAGGCTGCCACGGCTCCGCAGTTAGACTGATTCCAGGAACCGAATAAAGAACTGAAAGTCACGCTGGTCTCCAGTCTCTTTTTTCCCCACGATCTAACAGTAACTATTGGGAATTGATAACACGCCGGTGCTGAGGAGAGAAAAGTTGCAGCTCATCCATCCTACAACTGCCAATATTTCTAAGAAAACTGAGGAATTGAAGTTAGCAAGACAGGAGTGCAGAGGACACATACTGTAGGACCAGAATAATACATGTTCTGTGGCTATGACTCTCAACATGTGGCTGTTGCTTTAAGAGCAACTCAAACCGAGTTATGTACAAAAGTGAAGAGAGTTTAGGGTTCATCATTTGTCATTATATGTTGCCTGTACTGAGTGATAATAAAAGACTTTCTTGATATCTAGTGTGTGTGGGTGTTACCTAGAGAAAGACTGCAAGATGTTATAATGCCATCATTATCTGCAAGGTATCAAGGCAATCTCAGAAGAGGGTACTGTAGGTTTAACCGGAGACACAACTTCCCCTTTTTGGAGTTTTTGGTATGAAAACAATTTTTTGTTGCAGTGCTTTCAGTCCATACCTTCCAAACATGAAGTCACATCATGCTGGGTTTTTTTGCTATTTTACATAATGCAAGGACACAATAATAAGCCTAAATATTTATTTATTTATAATAAGAGATGATGACTCCATATAAGGAAACAAATTTGAGGAACAATTTGGTGGAGGTAAATCTTAAAACACTTTTAGAATATACCATTATTGGATCCTAATCTTATCAGTTCCATAATCTTCCTGTAATAACAGAGAGGTAGCATCTCTGAGAAACTGTACTTTGAAACTTGTTTCAAACAAAACAGCTTTGTTACAGATAAGTAGAATGGCAGACAGAGATATAATACTTCAACCTGTCTTGAATGTGTTCTACTTTCTTTGTGCACAGATTCATAGTCTGAGTACACACCAGACTTCTTTCTTTTAAATGCTATCTGAGTGGAGGGAGAGAAGTGGCAGCCAAGAGTGCTATTTTAGAATTGATATTGTTGTGCTATCTAACCTCAATCCAAGAACACCTGGTCTTGTCTTCGTGGCACACATATTTTTACTTCTCAACTGTATTATCCTTGGATCTGTCTTTGAAAACTCCTCAAAATTTCTTGTTGGTCCTGAATATGCTGCCAGACTATTAACAGAGGTCAATTACTGGCAATATTTAACTCACTTACAATTAACTTACAATTACTTTAATTAACTGCTACCTGCTTATACATATGTTGATTGTGATATAAAAAACCTAAATATCTCTGGATCATGTTATTTAAAATAACACTATGAGAAATCTCTGCATTCTGACCCTAATAAGCAATGATATACCGAGGATGGGGCAGTTTGCTTTGGGTAGAAGCAATGAGAAGATGCATTGTCTGGTGACTTGGAGATAAGAAGGAGGTTATCTGTTAGGTAATGGTAGGTATAGAGTCATGTTGCTGCCACCAAGACTTTGGCTAGCTGTTTGACAATTAGCAGTGCAATGCAGTGCAGCAGGGGGAGAGGAAATGTTTAAAATGATGTCAAATATAGTAGGTACATGTCTGCTGAAAATGAATCCTATCTAGAGTCTATTGAGATTTTGATTCGTTGCTGAGAAACTCCTAGCTGTCTTGTTTGTTTGTATTTGTTTGTTTGTTTACCAAATTTACTCTTCTTAATCCCTAAGGTCAACCTTTTACAATATTTTGTTTTGATTTTGTTTTGTTTTGATTTTTTATTATGAAAGCTGAACTCCTTTAAATACATAAAAATATCTTCTATGAAATTTCCATCCTGCTGATCAGTTCAAATGTTGACTTCTGATTTCAGAAATGGATCTTATTTTGCTATTGGCCTGAAGAATAATTTGTTTCAAAATTAAATCCAGCTTCCAACAGAATCAAATTCCCATAAATATGTGAGATATCAGCCTAGTTTCTTGTTTGACATCACATTAATGAATTGTCCAAGTACATCACAGATTTCAGGCCATCTTTTCATATTTATTTGTAACCCCGTCTTTATTATTTTTACAAATAACTAATAATGATGAACATTTTCTCACAACAGCAACCCAGTGAGGTGGGTTGGTCTGAGAGTGAATGACTGATCCAAAGTCATCCAACTGATTTTCATGGAGAAGGCAGGACTTGAGTTTGTGGTCTTCTGCTTTCTAGCCTGGTGCCTTAACCACTAGACAAAACTGTTCTGTTTAAAGAACTCTAGTCATATTCTCATAATTAACACTGTGCATAAGCCTGTAAAATAAAGCTATGTTAAATTAGATCAATGTTTTTAAAAACATAAAACATTGTGACTCATTGTATTGTCTTCTTTTTTTTAACTTTTTCCCTACCATGCTTCTTTTTCGAGCTAATTTCAGCCTACAATGACAGCTTATTGTAATTCGTTTTATAAAACCTCTTTTTTATTTGTTTTTAGTCCATTGGTACAAAGCACTTTGCTCCATCTGCAGTCGCAAATGCCTTATCCCACAAGGACTGCCTGAATTTGGAAATAGAGATATTCTTCACTACATCCCATCAACTTATAAAGAATATTTGATGGAATATCACAAAGAGACTTTCAGTCTCAGGCTCTCTTTCTCTCTCCCTCTCTTTCTGACTTCATAAGAAATGTAAATTCTTTATTGTTCAGACAGACAGCTGTTTTTATTTAAATCAGATAATTATTTATCTAAATGTGTGTTTAGGCATCGTATTCTTTGTTTTTACTATTAAAATTATGACATTTGCTAATAAAACTCTGTGTGTGTACATGAGAGAGTAAGTGAACATGTATATATTTGTACTTTGGAAGAAAACAAAAGACATATCTGCTTGTTTTGGTTTGGGGTTTCATAGACATTGTGGCTAAAGAAGGGAAATGGAAGAACAAATCAAGGGAGAACAGTGCCTGCAAGAGAACAACCGAGTTCAGCACTGCTCAAAAGATAGAAATAGCTTTCCCCCCCCCCNTTTCCCCCCCCCCCCAAATATCTATTTCTATGATACATTGTCCACCTGGGAATATGAGAAACTGCCACCTGGATTAGCAGTAATGGCCAAGTAATTACCGCTGTTGGCCTGTCCATCTCACTGTTGAAAGGAACATGAGCAGGAATAACCAGCAAAGCCCATAAAATTTAGCAAGGCTGGGTTTTTTTTGGTCCCCCTCGCTAATAGGATTTCATTTTCTGCCACAACAAGTACACTCCATTACAGATAAATATAAGAGAAACCTATGAAACAATATAATCAAGCAGTAGGAAAGACGCCCAGGAAATAGTTTCTAATGCTTTGGTTTTCTTTGCTATTAGAACTGTCAGGTAGTGGCAATAAACCATATTGATTGGAGTACTTTAAATATCACCACTATTGTACATTGCAGCATCTCCGTGAGTGAGTGGGAATCAGAGTTAGAAGGCACCATTTAGACCATTAGGTTGAATTGCCTGCTCAATGCAGGAATCAGAATTAAATTATTCCTGACAGGCAGCTGTACAACCTTTATTTGAACTGATCTTCCTCTTAGAAATGTTCCTACTCTTCCACTTGCCTGCTAATATATGAACTTAAAAATATATTTAGGCACCAGTTAAGCCAATGTACTATCCTTTATAAGGGAGACAGCTAAGTTTTAAAGCATATTGGGCTAAACAATAAATGCTTAGAACTGGAATGACTATTTTAAGTTTTAAAAAGTCAGGAAGCAATTGATCCCTTCAGAATCATGCATGGAGCAAAGGGGTTTTGAAGTTTTATTCCTCTCACATTCACTATTTGCAATTGGATAATTATGTTAGTCTTGATTCCAATGGGAGCAACTTCCTGAAATGGAGAACTTGATGCAAGGTTTGATATAGCGATCCCAAAAAGTTGAACTTCCCTCCATTCATACTACAAACCAAATCTGAATTGCTAATCTGAAGCATCTGCCATTGCTGCCAACAACAATATTAGGCCTAAAATATGAATAACCTCATACCTACAGTTGGGCCCAGAATTTTAAATTTTCCTGCTCACTTATAAAATGCAGAAGGCAATCATGGAGAAGATGCTTTCTTGCTAACTTACAGAACTGTTATAACTAAGAAAACTATGTGGTATTAAATGGATATTATATGATTAAATAAATCATATAATTAGGCTTGAAAACAAAAAAAATCAACCATCTGTCATGTCTTCATCTTCTGTTCAAGTATTCCCTTATGTCCTTTCCATGATGGAAAGTGAAGTCAACTCCTGTCAGACAATCCTAGCAACCATATCCTCTCCTTGCTCTGGATGCTGGAAGGGCTAGCCTGAAACCATGGGAAATAACAATAGTGCCTTTCTTCTATCAATAAATAACCATACCAAACTGCACACAAATCCAGTGGACTTAGTTTTCATTGGGATTATGTCAAATTTCTTTTACATTTTATTGAACCTTCATTGTTTATTGTTTTAATATCTTGTAAACTACATTTAGCCATGAGAGGAAAAAGAGGGCAAAATCTAAAGCAAAACAAAAAACCCCACTCCTAATAGAGCTGGGATTAAAGCCAGGACCTGCCAAATCAAGAAGGATGACTTTTAGGTAAACGTACAAAATTTATGGGGATGAAGTAGGTGGCTTAGAGCAGTGTAGCATACAACTACAGCTTTATTAATCAAACTGTGAAACAAGAAAACATGAGTGGCAGGGAGTCTAGGCAAAGAGAAAGACATAGTTTAGCAATGTCTTTCTAGACACACCTCACACAAAACTACATTTGTCTCCAGTCTGCCACTTCACTAATATTTGTTGATTTTCTTGACTTATTTTCCTCATTTTCAATTTCAGGAAACAGGATTTTTTTTTTGCTCCCTCCCCTCCCCCAATTGTCTGTTTGGCAGAGCTCCAGAGCTATTTATATGGTAATTGATTTGTCCTGCTAGCAATGTACCATGGCCATAGGGTCAAGTCACTATTTGCATTATTCCAGGCCTGTTCTCATGACCCCCTGCCTGCATGGTTTTTAGTAATCTGAGCTAGCCTTAGCTATGCTACCATGAACTATGCTGTTCATGTGAATGCACACAAGGCATGCCAGTCTGGCACAGACTGACTTTTTATGTGTTATTCTCCGTTTGCTTTTGGGACCATCCAAGTTAACAAGCACAAAGTGACCTGTGTATAATACTTGTTTAATATATCAAAACGTCAACACAGATGGGCTGGATTCACACATTGTTAACTCATAAACCATGGCGTACAATTTCTGGGTTCATACAATATACAAAATTAGGACATGCAACTGATATTATGATATGTGAATCCAGCTGGTGAGTAACAAATCCAGCTACAGTTGTATGCCTTAAATGAGTTAGGAGAACAGGCCTTAAAAGACAGTTTGTGCCCGATCTGGCTAGAGTTCCATAAAAATTTGCTAACTATGCCACAGTACCAGAAGGTATTGTAAGCAAGATGAACACAAAATATGACTCAACAATTCATTTTGTTCCAGAAGAGGTCTACCACTTCAATATCTACATGGGTGGTTCATAGTATAGTATATCTGAAAAGACACCTTTAATCCAATGGTTTTCAAACTTGGCAACTTTAAAATGTGTGGACTTCAACTTCCAGAATTCTATTCTACATACCTTAAAAGATTAGAAGAAGAAGAAAAACTGCTTTAGTGCAAATTTTTCTTGCACCGAGCTAGACAATAAATCTTCCATTCAGTCTGCTATCTTTATGCAGGAAGAGTTTAAGGCACCAGCAGAAAAGAGGGATGCAGTCATACTTGCAGTCTCTCCAGAAGACTTTAGTACTTGCCTGTGATAAATATTTGAATAATTCCAACAACTTCTTTCTACTGTTCTACAGGCAGAATTAAACTAGGCGAGGGCATCAGTATTCAGTCAAAGCCCTGCAGTCACTTTTATTGTGACCCTCAAGGGGGCTAACAGATGCTTTTCTTTGTCAAGGCTCCCATTTGTCCTCCCCTCACATCCAAGCAACAATGTCATGTTGTCTTGCTTGTGCCCCCTCCCTGTCACTATAATCTTCTCTTTCCTTCTCTGTTGTTTGAGTCTCACCAGACCAGAGTGAGAAATAATCTCTTAAATAGTATCCGAGAATGCAAAAGCTGCAATGTACCTGCAGGGACTTAAGGGACAAGGGAGATTTGAAGTTGTGAAAGAATGTGCCGACAGCTGTTGAAATGCACAACTGCAATAGATGTGGCAATGGCATGGAGCCAAACCCAGGAATTAGGCATATTGATACATGCATGCAAACCAGAGGTACAAAGCAATAAAAGAAAATATCCATCCAGAAAGGTGAGCTTTAATTTTAATTTTGTTTTAAATTAGACAGGCAGAAAGTAATACCAAGTGACTATGAGCCCAGTTATGTTCTTCATGAAGTCACTCTTTCAGAAACAAAGAATGTGGTAATAGATGGGGAAGAAACATGGGCATTGCTGCCACAGGGAACAGATTTCTAACAGTAGGAGAGAGAAAAATTCAGAAATCAGGCTGCCAAAGGAAAGGCAGAGGCAGGAATAGGTAGCTAGAGGCATTTCTTCTTTGCTTACTTTTGCCATGGTTGTTTAAGGAGAAACCTGTGTAATGTGTTTTTAAAATGCTTTTTATTTTCAGATATTTTAATTTTATGGTTTTTCTAATAAGCTTATTAAATATTTTAGCCTCACAGGTTACACCTTAATATGATTTTGTTTCAGTTAAGAATATTATTTAAGTTCAGATACTATAGTTGCAAAACCATGGTTTTTAACTTGGCACTGTGGTTGGAAGAAATCTAAAAAGGGTTAGATCTCATTAGATTTTGGAGGAAGGCCCACCAAGAAATCCCAAGGCTGCAAAAGACAACAAAACAAACAAAAGCTTGAAAACCTAATGGCAAACCTTTTCCATATTATTTGCACCAATACTACATGGAAGTATCCATGTAATCATCAGGAATTGAGCTGTTACTGCATTTTTCCAGGTAATGTGAACAGCAAAAGGCACTTAGAGTTTAGAGGTGAAACAACTGAAGAAAAGTATCCATAATAAGTAAAATAAGCAGCTGTGCTGGCCATGGAAAAGAAAAATTTGAAGTCAATTTGATGCTATCAAATTGTTCATGTGAAATAGTGTATTATATTTTAGCAAAGTATGTTATACAACTCAGCCCTAGTACAGTAGCTAAAGTTCCAGTAAAGTGCACTAGTTTGAGAAGAACATGGATAAGCATGTCCTGGAAACAACTGGCAATTCCTTTTCATGATCAATTCAAGTTTTGAAGTTTTTATAACTCATTAAACCAACTGGTGAAAAATGAAGCACAAAAAATATACCAGGTAAATATGGCTGCTGTCTGTGATTCAGCTCAAACTTTTAGGAAGCCTTCTCCCATGTTTTGCTTCCTTCTCTTTCTTTGGTTAATAAGGACAGGCAATCACAATGATTAGAAGTCACTACCTGTGTGAGGGCAATCAAAGAACAGATTAAGAAAAGCATCCTTTTTTTTTTCTATTATTCCCTTCTTTCCTATTGTTCACCTGCCCTGGGCAAAGTTCTTTATTTATTCCTTCACTCTTCTTCAATTGCTTCAGAAAAGGGAAACTGTTGTTGCTACTGCTGTTGCCACCAAGCAATTTAACCATCGCATCTGAGTAAATGGCTCCACACCTGCTGCCCATCAACTGCCTGTACAATTACTTTGTCACAGTGGTCTGCAGATCAGGAGCTCAGCAGGGTGAAAGGGCCAATGTGCTAATAAGCCCAACTAGGCACTAATGAGCTGGCATGGCTAAAGAACCCTTGTGGCCCTAAAACAGTACTAAACAGTCTGAGTTGTGCTTTGCAAGTAGTAAAGCCATGGCTTGTTGGGCAGGACATCCATACAAAAGTGAAGAACTAACAAGCAAACTATTTGTGCTATCTTAGGGACATTATTTCCAGACTCCCCCAGGATAGAGGTTCATATGGCAGTTTGTACTGCAATATTTTCCTTTGTTCTGCCAGTAGGTTAAGGGATAAAATATCCCCTATTGGACAACTTATACTTAAGATTATTGAAATTCTCCAACATTTCACATTTAATTTTTCCCTGGGTATTTTTACAATACAAATTTGCATTAATGCAAATGTATGCAGTCAGGAAACGAACTGTTGCTTGGAATTAAAACTGTAAAAAGAAATGCTTCCTCCTTCTTCCTTCAAGCATCATGAAAGACAAAAGTCAGACAGTACTATTAGTAAAGCAATAACTTTCATAGGGTTGTGTGCAAGTTTAAATGACTCTCAGGTAGGCAATTAAGACTGACATTAGACTTCCACAGCATGTTAAGATATGTTTGTTGTGAATATGCCATAGGTGCTGTGCCTTATACATTATACTACCCCAAGGACCATTATTTACAAACCAGACCTCCCAGGTTCACACGAAGTAAACTCTAATCAAGTACTTAATGGCTTTATCCAGTATGTGAACCAGATCTATCCATGTCAAAAAACATCAGAATAATTGAATTCCCATAAGATCCTTAACTTGGTTTTTGAATTAATGTATTTGGGGAGTAAATAAAAAAATGAGATTTAGTTAGTATAATATGCTAAGTCACTATCTAACAAAGATTAACAATTAAGCTTAGCATATTTTGATATTATTTCTGCAAGGTCTTTATCTAACTAGCTTGATTCAAGTTCATGAAAACAAGTGACAGTTGGAGGTTTTTCTCTGGGCTGCCATATTGCTTCCCTGTGTTGAGTTGGCTTGCCTGTTCCAGGAACCTCAAGTGGCATGCCTCTTAGAGGTTTTGCAAGAAGGCAATATTTCTGGTCATATTTGCACTTGCTGTCCTGCCCTATTCTTATGCCGGCTTGACTCTAAACCAGCTTTTTAAAAAATATGTCCATTGAGATACTTTTGACAATAGCTTGCAAGGTATTCAGTCCAAACAGCACATAACTATGTCCTTCAATCAGACAAGCCTCCTGCTGCTTTGTCCTTCTACCTTTCTCTTCAAGGAGAACAGTTGCCAATCAACTTTCCTTCCTATGCATAGGTCTTCTTAACGCACACAAACCCCTTCCCCTGTGTTTTCCTTGCACAATTCTATCAGTGCATGATGCAGCAAGGAGTTTATTCTTCAACCAGTTTGTTGCAAAACCTGACAGTTTTTTTCTGAGTATATGATTAAACTGGTTTTAGAATTACACCTTCAAAGCCTTAAAATGCATATACATACAGGCCTTCTCCTGAGCTTCTTAGTTTTCTCTTATAGTGCCTGAAAAGAATAAAATGTCCAGTGATGCTCTATGCCATTGATTTTCCAACTGCCAAAGATAAAAGGGTTTCCCAGTTCCCCAATAATCCATTGGTTATTACAGTTATTTGGGAGCTGAGCTTGAAAAACCTCCTATCTCAGTTGACTAGAAAAATAAAGGATAAGGATTTTTTTTAAGTGCAAAGAAAAGATAGGAAATTCAAGGAAAAAAAATAATAAAAAAGAATACTTCTGCCAGTTTTCAGACCAACAGACTTATATTCACAGGACAAGTATTACAGCACAATTCATGCTAAAGAATAGCTTTGAAAGGTGTTGGAAATCATAAGAAGCTGACTCAGTCAAAGGGGTGTTCTACTTCTGCAATTAGCTTACAACAAACTGTGAGCTCTGATGAAATGGATAGAGCTTCTGCAGCATTAACTCTATACTTCTCAGCTTCATCCTGCTCTTCATTGCTGGTTAAAGCCTCCCATGAGATTGTAGGAAGTTGGATCTGAGCAGTAATCAATGCCTCTTTGAATGAGGGGGTGTTTCCATTGCCTCTAAAGGAGACTGTTAAATGCCTCCTTGTAAAGAGGTCTTCACTCAATCAAACAAATTTTGGACAACTTTACACTAGCCTCCAAACTCCCTTTACTTGGAAAGGTTACAAAGAAATTGGTGGCCCTATAACCACAAACAACCCTAGAGGAGTTGAATCATTTAGACTCATGACAGTCAAGCCTGTCAAGCCTGAAATTGGCATAAGTGTAGCCATTTTAGTTTGTCTTAATATATATATATATTTTAATTTTCTCTGTGGCAGTAATGGGGGGAAGGGTTTTGAGCTTGACACATTCCTAAGGGGGGAGGAGTGGAGATAAATAGAGTGTTATGACTAGGTGGTCTTCTTTCCCATGGGAAATGTTCCATATTAACATACTTCAAATAGTATATTCCTATTGGTTAACAAACACTGAAAGCTCATTAGTGCTCTACTCAATGCTGATTGGTCAAAAATAGCTAGACTATCATTGGCCAGCTCAGCGGCGGGAAAATCAAGGAGCCAACATTGGCCACAAGCTGCGAGCAGCCTTTATATAAAAAGGGCTGCCGCAGCTCCTGGTTCACACAGATTTTCAGAACTAAATAAAAGAGCTGAAGTTATGCTGGTCTCCAGACTCATTCTTCACGAACACTACACTGGTGACGAGGATGGGATTCTGAGAGAGGAGACCAGTCGAGCATGTGTCAACAAGAACCAAGCAGACCAAATGGCCAGAACCAACTCGCCACCCGCACCATTCAACCCAGCAATAGAGGACTGGGAATCCTACATCGATAGATTCCTCATGTTCCTGGAAAGCAATGATTTGCAAGGAATCTCAGACAAC
>BHFT01031431.1:0-11221 GCA_004320025.1 Laticauda laticaudata | reverse complement strand
CAAGTCAATTTGGACTTTGGCTTGTCCACTATTGTAAACTGAGCTTCTAATAAAACCTCATAGTTAACATTCTTCTAACATTGGACAAAGCCAAGCGTTTTATCTAAGTAGTCTTTTATTGAATTGTTACTGTTGGCTGGCAACCAATCTGGAGATCCCTGGCTGCTTTTATGTATTTTTTTTTCTTGTCTCTCATGAGTCGTTCTACATTTACATTCGTGCAATTCGTTATGCTGTCATTGCTACACTAATTTTCACCAATTCTGGAACTTCTGGGTAAATCTTAGCTTTGTCCATGGATAGTGATCTAATTGCGCAAATTGGTTTTTCTCTGTCTGGGATATATTCATGGCTTCTTATTGCTTAATTTATCAAAACTCCTTGTATCTATATTCCTTTTTTCTTTCCCATCTATTCGATGTCAGGTGTAGTAATTTGGCACCGTTCCCTTCATATCACAGGCATCTTATACTTATACATTTGTCTTTACTCCTCTTCGTCCACTTCTTCAGTTTATACTGCCTAGCCATCGTTCCAAGCTTTATTAGTCATTTTCAAAATAAAATTATTTTTAACTCTTTTATATTTTCTTGTGCTAGGTTTCTATCTCTTTTCCATAAGTGTGCCTTCAGCGTTGCTAGTTAATCATTTCTCCATTTCACTCTCTGGTGTTTTAAACAGCATATATACTTCCTTTGTGGGTTCCGCTTTTGTTATTCTCTCAAGGACGTTTTATGTTCCTTATCTTACCAAGCAGTTTTTGGTATGTTTTTTTTACTTCACTATATAAAGTTACAGCTAATCCCTCTTAATATATGCATTTTAGCTGTGTCTCCATACACATTCTTGTAGGCTGGTCTCCTCTTTCTTGTTTTCTTTTTAAAAAGAGCCAGTATCGCATCCTCCTCCATCATCTGTTAATTTTTAATCTTTATTACAGACTCGCATTAACTTCCAGTCCTTTAACTCGCTTTTCCTTTTTTTCTTTTCCAGTAAATTGTTACTGGATTATGTTGGCCTCGTCCCATGTAAGTTTGTGTTATCTAATGCTACTTGCCTACTGTTTACACTCTCAGTTCTCGGAGTCCATTCATATCACATGCTTATTCTGGCTTCACAAGGCTTGCGGCAATATCTGAAATAACAATGTATACCCTCAAGATTGAATGTGCTGTGTCCCTTGGGCATCTGCGCCATGGCGCTCTCTCCCTGGCTTTCCTGAACGCTCATTGACACGCTATGCTTTACTCAATAACAAATATAAGATCAGTGATTATCCTATCCATTTTTTAAAAAAAAAGACAGTTCATTGGGTAAACACGCCTCTTCTACCCTCTCGATTCTATGCTTTATCTTATTTATTTTTCGTCCTGAGCTTTTATAGCTCCAGTTTCATAATTCAACCTATTTGCATATGGAAAATCTCCTATCTCAAGACCGAAATATTTCAGCGTGAACCTGTTCTGTCAACGTATTCTTCTCTGTGCGAGGGTTTTTTTCGAGTAGGATGTTCCTTCTTGGTCGCATGGATTTTACGGTCACGATCACTAACTATCAGCAGACATCCACTGCATACATAAGTCGTTATTCAGCCCGTCACTTCTTTTTTGATTAGAAGCGAGCAGCCATCTCCAGACCCATCAAGACCTAATTCTCGCCATTTCTTCATGTATGTGGAAAACTTCGTTTGAGTTATTTGAATAATTTGCGTATATTGCAATGGTGAACTCAGTGTTCTCATTGACAAAATGAGATGGTCCTGTGGTGTCCTTTTCTTCTTGCTTGATTTTGCAGCCCCCGCAAGAGACAGCGTACGCGCATCTTTTCAGGGGTGATCCCTTAGATTTGCTTCCACAGTCACACCACGCCTCCAACTAGTAATGAAATTCCCCATGCGCACTCACCGCTCCATAAGGCCGCCACTGGAAGCTCCCCAAAGGTAGAGTCACCAGCCGCTTCTATCGGCCGGTAGAAGCAGCCTCGGGGAAAGCACCCATGCATATTCACCTTGCTACAAAGCTGTTTCTATCAGCTGATGGAAGCTCCCAAAAGGCAGAGTCACCAGCCGCTTTGGGTAGAGGCATGGCTGCCAGCAGGGCGCTCCTGAGAGGAGCACCCCATGCTCACTCTCCTCAAGGCTGTTTCTATTGGCTGATGGAAGCTCCTGAAAGGCAGAGTTACCAGCCCCTTCCATTGCCCGATAGAAACAGCTTTGTGGTGAGAGGAGTGCATGTGGGAGAGCAGCTGCAGACTTTTCTTAGCAGAAGGGAAGCAAGCTGAGTTTCTCTTTCACTCACTCACACACACACAAACACCACCCCTGCTAGGCCTCATCCCTACTCCGAATCATCCAAGCCCTTCTGGTGAGGGAAGGTCTCAGAATCTGTGGGGCTTCCACCACCGCCCTCCTCTCCCTAGGCCAGACCTTTTCTGGGCACCCTGCCAAAGTCCCAAGGCAGCCGACCTCCCTTTACCTGCTGCTGCCACTGGTTTGGGGAGCAGGGGGGCTGCCAGGGAGGGAAGAGGAGGTAGCAGAGCTCGGCTACCCTTAGAAGGGAAGTCAGGCAGGCTCCCAAAAGGAGATGCAGGAGCGGTCCTCATGGGAATGCGGCGGGGAAGTGGGGTGAGTGTGAAAGGGTCGCTGCTGTGGCACAGGAAGGTGGGAGGGATCTGGAGCAAAGAAGGGCCAGGGAGAAGCTAAACCATCCTTTCTGTTGCTCTGGTAAGGGCCAAATATTTGCAGGGACTGGTTGGAAAGGCCTAATTTTAGTATGAACCTTGAGTCATGGGAGGGGGAGTTGAACAGTGAAGGCACTCTGCACATGATCCAAGGCAATCCTGCCACAGCTCATGGGTGGTGCTGCTAACAGTTGGGGGGAGTCTCAGAACTTCAGTGATGCCTTCTTTTCTCTCTCTCTCTCTCTCTCTCTGAGTGCCTGAAAGAGCACCCATCATTAACCAATTAACCAACACCAGCCTTAGATTCCCTTATTTTGGCATAATTCGGGATGAGAGAGGAGCTGTAAAACCAGGGGCTTGACAACAAGGTGCAGGTTCTTCTTCTTTTTTTTTGATTGAGTTCAATCACGAGACATTTCTGGATTTCATCGGATGTCTGAGGCATTCAGAAGAATTTTTGGAAAACTTGTGGATTTAACTTTGAGAAGCAATGTGTTCGTTCCTCTCAAATGACGGAGGTTAGGGACAATCTTTGGAGACCTCCCCTCTCCTTTAGCTGAGGGAGACCTGGGTGATTTTAGGCCAAAAGCTGCCCCGGAGAGATTGATCAGAGAATGGGCAAGAAAGCAAAACAAGCACATTTGGGCTAAGGCCTTTTCTCCCATTCCCTCCATTGCAATTTCACAATTTTTATCCAGACACAGATATGCTTGTGCTTTCTCTCCTGCCACTTTGATAGATTCAAAGACAACTAATGCGCACTCTTCTCACCATGAGGCCATTTGTATCGGCCGATGGAAGCTCCCCAAAGGCAGAGTCACCAGCTGCTTCTACCGGCGGATAGAAGCGACTGGTGACTCTGCCTTTGGGGAGTTTCCATCGGCTGATAGAAATGGCCTCGTGGTGAGGGGAGTGCACACAAGCGCTCGCCCTGAGGCCGCTTCTACTGGCTGATAGAAGCAGCTGGTGATTCTGCCTTTGGGGAGCTTCTATCAGCCAATGTTCTATCGGTAGTAGATCAGAGTATTCTAGCCTGGGCTACCTGCATGGCACTCCTAAAGGCAAGTTTTCCCTCCCCCCCCATTTCTCTTCACCTCGTGAAGTTCTAACAAACAATGTGAGAAATGGTGGGGAAATGCATGGTTTAAATAGGCCTAAATTTTGGGGGAGGGGCTTAATTTCACCTCATGCCGAGAAATCATGCTGGGCCTTCCTATTGGTGGAGGCCGTATTGTTGGAGAAACAGAGTATATAGTACCATCCTTCTTTTTGTTACAATAGTGAATAAAATAATTGCCCCAATTTAGCATTCTCCAATAGTTTATACTGGTTTTTTTTTATATGTACTTCTTGGGGTGATATTATGTCCAATTTTAATCTTTCTAATTTTAAAAAATATTTTCTTCCTTTTCATAGGGGAGTTCAGTCCATTTATATTGACTGATAGCATGTTTCTTCTTGCATTGTTTTAATTATATATAGGTCTTATACTCCAGATTGTTCTTATTTCTCTGGGTTCTTTTGTTGCTGCTCCTTATCACTCTGCCCACTCTATTTTCTCCTTTTCACTCTCATCTTGTTGTAGCTATTTCTCTTCCATCATTGGTACTTCTTGTCCTTGATTCACTGTTTCTCCCCTCATTTCCTGTTTCTCTTCCATGTTAAAGTGACAATCATAAAATTCCATTGCTTTATCCAGAGAGTCTAGTCTGTATCTTTTTTCCTGCCAGGTAACTAATATCCCTTCAGGTATCAACCATCTGAAATTTTGATCAGCACTCTGGTCAGAAAGTGATATTGCTTTTGAAGGTCCCTTACTATCCTGGAAACTGGTTTCAAGACTATCAGTTGCTTCCCTTGTATTGCAATGGTTCATCTCTTGCCTCGTTAAGTATCTCATCTTTTATCATTTTTTAAATAAATCTTCCATGTAACTTTCTTGGAAGCTTATGTCTTCTCACATAATTTGTGTGTATTCTAAAATTTTCATCAATTTCCATTTCCTGCTTGTCTATTCCTAATGCCTCAGTGGAGTCTTCCATTATCTCAAGCAGATCCTCCCCCTTCTCCTCTTCTATATTCTGGAATCTCAAATAGTGGGAAGCTTTTTTCTGTTTCCAAGATTATCACAGTACTTTCTAGGTCTTTATTTGCTTGTATCAGCTTGTAATTTATGCCATACACTTTTTTCTCTAGTTCTGATTATTCCTCCATTATCTGGTTTCTTTGCTTATTTTTGTTGAAAATTCTCAACTTTCTGATTGGATTTTTTTGGGATTTTTTTCTTTCATCTCTCCCGTATCATTTCTCACTTCTCCTATATCTTTCCTTATCTCACTGTCATGCATTCCTGTAAAGCCTGGAGCATCACCAACCAATACCTCTTTTTGAGAGGTATTTACTTTCTCCAACTACTCTCAATTGATCTCTGATTGGATGGACTTGAGGGAGCTGATGACAGTGTGGATGATGCCTTCTTCCATATTCTAATATTTGAAGTTGACATCTCAACTAGTGTTAATTTCTTCTTTCCTTCTTCCTCTATTTGTTAGTTAACAATGGTTATTTCCCCTATTCCTACTAACAACCAAAAACCAACCAACTAGAAACTAATCCCCTGTAGTACCACAATGTTTCAATACCCGACGTGTCCAGGAGAAATAATCTATGCATCAAAAGAAGGAAATACAACTTCAGCTTCCTCCAATTCAGATGTAATTAATCTTCAGTATCTCAGTACCTCAATGTCTCAATATTTCAATGTCATAATCAAAATCAATTCAATTTGTAATCCATAAGGCCTGCTGTAACCCCAGTCAGTCCATGAACAATCAGTCCATGAACAAAAAAAGGAACAACAAAAAAGAAGCAAAAAAAGCAAGAATCAAAAAAATAGAAAAAAGAAAGAGAATAGTTAGTCCTTGAAAATGTTTTTTTATATTCTGTCAGTTAATATTTATAATCCATGGGGCCTGCTGTATCCCCAGTCCTTCATAGTTCAATATTCAACAAAGAGGAAGGAAAAAAAGTGTGATATGTAAGATAAGTATTTCTATAAAAATACATAGCAATGGTAACACCATATTTAGCCTTCAGATGAACTAAAGACAGTTTACTGGTATTTTAAGTCAGATTCATATAATAGCCCCTATTTTCACTGTTTTGCAAATTTCAAGGACATAGTTTGACAGGTCATAAGAAATTGTTGGCAGGTCGAGTTGTCCTGTTGTCAATAATGTTGCCAATAAGTTGGATTTGCCAAGGGGATGGAGATTACGGGAAATGAATAAACAGATGGGATGGAGTTTCAGGAAGAGGCCAGGGCCCATTCAGAAATTAACCAATGAAGTTAGAGGGGTAGTAACCAAGCCCGGGGCTTTGAAACTGCATTTAACCAATGTGTTCCCATGGAAAGATGTCTTCCTTGGCTCCGCCATATGAGCAGGGAAATCCCTTTTGCAAAAGTCTAATAAATTGCTTTATTGTTCAGCTGTCTCCTGATAATTTCACACCTAAAGGGTTAACCTAAAGGGTTAATATTACAAAAGAAAAAAATGCAAATGCAAAGTCAAAGTCAATTACATTTATAATCCATAAGGTCTACTGTAACCCCTGTCTTAGCTTTTTATTGTTCCAATAGTTTACAGGGTCAATCCAAAAACAAGAGAAGGCGGCAAAAAGTAGCAAGCTAAACCAGGAAATGAAAAGAAGGGAGGCAGGGAAAGAGGGAGGGAAAGAAGAAGGAAGGAAAGAGAGGCAACTTGGTTGGAGATACCCCAGTTCAAAGGAAAAAGCAATTTTGTATTCTGTTTTGTCACAGGGAGAACTTTGTTGGCAATCCAAGTTAACATTGGTATTCTTAAATTGTGAGCTCTTAAGAAAATATCTCCTCCTTGTGTGTTGCAAACAGCCATTTGCAAACAGCCATTTGCAGTGGAGAAAACAGGACATAGCAGAGTGGGGGAAAGTATTTTCCTTTGCTATATTTCGGAATTAGACCATGGCAGAGTCTCTACAGGAGAACCCTTTTAAGGATTATGTATTAATAGAAAAGCAACTAACTTACTTTTATTCCTAAATGTTAAAGCTGTTGCACATAAAAGCAGAGGAGCTTTGATCAACTATCCCAACCACCATTTTGACAGTTTTGCTGTCAAATGCAAGCACAGGATAAATGGAGCCTGGTTTGTTCTCAGTCTTTTAAGTGGCCACAAACGACTAGCCAAATACTAGGCATTTGATCACAAGGCAAGGAGGCATCAAGAAATGTTTTCCCTTTTGCATTTCAGCATCCAAGAAGGGACAGGAAAGGAGAAAGGGAAAGAGGAAAGGCAAAGAAAAAGAAGGAAAGAGGGGAAGTGCAAGGAAGGAAAAAGAAGGAAAGAGGGGAAGGAAAAAGAAGGAAGAAAGGAGAATGAAGAGGGAAGGAAAAAGAAGAAAAGGGAAAAAGGAAGGAAGGAAGGAAGGAAGGAAGGAAGGAAGGAAGGAAGGAAGGAAGGAAGGAAGGAAGGAAGGAGATTATAATAAGAGAGAAGGGGGGTCTTAGGGAAGTCCTGCCTTAGCACTTGGCTACCAGCAACCCTGCTGCCCTTTCATTATCCCCTTTTACCCTCCTCCTGACTTCTCCTGGTTGTATTCCATCCTATCACTGAGGATGCTTTGGTTACAAAGCCGAGTCTCTTGCATGAAGAGGGAGTGGGCCTCCCTTCTGTACACACAATGAACAACCTGGTCAAGGAGAGCAGCCCTCAATGAAATCAAGTTTGATACTCCTGGACTAGGGTCTCCAGGTTGGCTGATAAAGCAGATCTTGGCTAATTTCAGGCCTGCCTCCATTCAAAACTCAAGAAAGAAAACCCCTAACTCTATTGAATTAGAGAAGAATTACTTTTATTAAGTTTGAAATGATAGCAGCAAAAGCAAGACAAGTGTCAAGGTTCCAACTGCCAAACCCAACCAAATCAGCACTCCAAAACAATTAGATTTCTCAAAGAAATGTTTTATTGAGCACACCATTTTGGCACGCATGAAAGCAAAATCAACTTTTTCCCATGGTTTTCATATAATTAAAGAATAGATATCCCCCTCCTTCCTTGTCACAGGTCACATTGTCCAATCGTGTGTTCTGGCATCTCCTTGGTAACTCCTTCAAGTCTTTGGCCAGCACCTGAGATGACCTTGATGATGAGTTTTTATTGTCTGGTCTGACATTCCAAACCTCTCCCTCACCCCATACTGTGTGGCAAGCCAAGAAACGAAAAAATGGCTGTGGCAGCATGAGTCCATTTCAAAGTTGACAGCAAAATCTGACATAAAACATGTGAAGGTTACACACTGAAAATCATTCCAAATCCCTCCCCCCAGGGTCCAGCACTGAGAGTCCAATCATGTCTAGTATGATGTTATGGGAAAGTTTCTCTTCAGGTATTTCTCACATCTGGAGTCTCAGGAGTGTTGGCCTTGATGGAGAATAAACAACTCCACTCAGCAGCACCATAATCCATGAATGCAAATCTCCCTTCCAGTTTTCATAGGACTGCTACACATCATCTCACTTCCTCATCCCAAATGCCCAAGCCCCCCTCTCCCCATTTTTATGGCAGCCAACAGCAAGCACACTGCAGAAACATATGCTGGAGATCTGGCTGACATCAGGAATCTCATCCTGGTATGTTAAACCATTCTGCTGCATCTATGACAGTTTGTCATGGCCAAATAACCAAACTAACCATTTGTCATGGCCAACTAACTTGCCACAGTCAACTTGCCATGGCCAACACGCTGCAGGACAACTTACTGAGGGTCAAGTGTTATGCTAATATTAAAGAACGGATGCAAAAGGAGAGACAGAATGAAATGTGAATGGCAAAAGTTAAAATATTTTTCTTTATTTTAAATTATCAAATAGAATTGTTAAATTGTTCTGCAGTGAGTTATTCCATGGTGAGTTGGCTATGGAGAGTTGTCCTGCAGTGAGTTGGCAATGATTAGTTGGCCATAGTGTGTTGGCCATGGAGAGTTGTCCCATTCCTCAACCTGCTCTCTTCAAACGACATGGAACAGTTATATATCACTTGACAGTGTTGAAACCAATCAACTACTGACATTTCAGTTTTTACATATGGAATAAGGCTATCGTTATGTCCTTCTCAATTTTCCAAATGTCTTCAAGTTGCCATAAATTCCCAAAGTAGAACTAATCTGAGCCTTAATCATGTGATGTTAACTGTTTCAGTATTTCTACAACAAATAAGTAGCCTAATTTCAGTAAAATGACAAGATGAATAGATCTGGGAATAAGACATTTATTCTCAGGTCTTGTCAAAAGGAATCCATTTAAACATTGTTTTAAAAGCCTACAATTTCTCCCAGTAATGGCAGCTAACAGCATGTTCATTATCTATTTTAGCAGGTCCTGTCTATTTCTACTGCAGGAATACTATGAAAATTTTTGGAAAAAATTCATGCCCATCTCGGGGGGAAAAAAATAACCAAGAGGATCAGAAAGTTCTTCCTTTTTCATATACTTTTGGTACTCATTTGCTCTGTAATTCAACCACTGATTATTTTAAATGTAATTCCAATTTTTTTTATTTTTTTTTTGTTGGCTCCGTCGATCTCAAGAGATCATGGAAAATTCGCGTCATCGTAATCGTTGGTGCAAAGTATACAGTCCATTTTTCAGCTTTTGGCCTACACTCCAGGCACCCACTGAAGTAGGTGGACCGTGGCGGGCCAGCTCCTTATTGACTGGGGGCTGCCCAGCTTGAGGCGGGCGGTAGCTGGCCAGTGGAATCCTAGAATTCCTCCCACCGACAGGAGACAGCCACAAGGCGTCCAAGCTGACGCCAATATGCTTGGACTTTAACCGGTATCTGCTGTCTCCCCGTGTTGAGCTGCCGCAGTGTCAGCACTGGAGTGACCTCTCCAGGACGCGAGCCTGGGCAGAATATATGGAGGACCTGAGAATGCCCAGTTGCCAGGACCCCCCTCTCTAACCTTGCTGACGGGATCCAACGGAAAGGCATGCCGCATACAGTTGGTGCCTGCTTGGCTGCAGGAGTTGCCGGAAGATCTTGCAGTGCAAAGATCAACCACCTATGGGGCTCCACTCCGGATTTTCTTTCAGGGTTGTACTCCCTTAGACTTTCCCGTGTGCAGGTGATCCACAAGGCAGCGGAGGTTTGTAATCAGGGTTTTCCTTCCCCTATAACGGGCTACCTTACAAGGTTGACGAGCCCCGTCTGCCCAAGCATCTGGTTTTCAGGCGCCAGAGACCCGCCTTTCGCCTTTTCCTATCAGTAGGAGCAGTTTCGCCATGCGCAAGCTAGGAGTTGGACTTGTTGTCAGAGGCTATTTGAGCCGCACGCCATTGGGAGCATTTTATAAGCGATGGGAGCTTTATTCCCAGTGCCACTCCGGCTATGACAACCTGTTCGAAACAATTCCAAATACAGCATCATATTTATGCAAAAGTAAAACAAACATTCATGGCTGTACTGGAAGATTTTACACTCCATAAACCTGCTCTGGACTTGGATAACAATAATAAAAATATATAAAAGGTGTAAATGTACTTCATAAATACAATGTATTCATAGGTCTCAAAAAATAATGAAGTTTTAATCTATTATATTAACTGATTAACTGGAAAACCATTTAATTCAGTTGTTGGCTTCTGAGTCTCCAATGAATGAGTTCATTATCCGATGAAGAGTCTAACTTAGAATAATTTCTCACCCTGTTTCATTTTTATTTATTTATTTATTTGTCAAGCAAGTATTAGATAATAGATATAAGTATAAACATGATACATGAAATGGATACGAATAAAAAGAATAAAAAGAAACATTAGGACACGGACAGTAGGCACTTTGGTACATTTATGCAAACCCGCTACAGACCTCTTAGAAAAGGGGTGAGGTCAACAGCAGACAGTCTAAGGTTAAAGTTTTTGGGGTTTGGGGAAGAAACCACAGAGTCAGATAGTATATTCCAGACATTGACCACTCTGTTGCTGAAGTCATATTACCTGCAATCAAGTTTGGTACAGTTTACCTTGAGTTGGAATCTATTGTATGCTCTTGTATTATTATGGTTGAAGCTGAATTATTCATTGACAGGTAGGACATTGCAATAGATAATTTTATGTACTACACTCAGGTCAGAATAAAGGCAGTGTAGTTCTAGGTTGTCTAGGCCTAAAATTTCAAGTGTGGTATAAGGCAGGGGTCCCCAACCATCAGTCCCCAGACCGGTACCAGTCCGTGGATCATTTTGTACCAGGCCGCAAAGCTGGGGCGCCGCCATCTTGTTTCGACAGCGCTTCTGGGTTTTCGGTTGCTTCCGGGTTTCCGGTTTGAAAGTGCTTCCAGGTTTTCAGTTGGAAAGCGGCATCTGGGTGCTGAAGGAATCCTCGCACCTTAGTTTCGTTGAAGGTGGGGGCAGCTTTGAACTAAGAGCTGTCCTGATGGCGGTGGAGTCTCGTGTTACTCAGGTACCAGTCCGTGGAAGAATGAATAATCATGAAACCGGTCCCTGG
>BHFT01031430.1:0-14291 GCA_004320025.1 Laticauda laticaudata | reverse complement strand
GAATTCACAATAACTAAAGGGGGGGGGGCTTGGGGGGACAAGGAGTCTGTTTCTTGGTCCTGCTAAACCCGGCTCAGAACACGTATGACTCAAAGCATAGATTAAAAACAGAATTCAGAAAATATTCAAACCTACCAGTAAAAACTAAAATCAGAGTTAAATATTCAAATAGGAGCTCCTGCTCCCGGCAGGAGATGTGAATTCTAGTCCCGCCTTAGGCAAGAAAGTCAACTGGGTGACTTTGGGCCAATCACCAGGAGACGGTGAGTTCTAGTCCCGCCTTAGGCATGAATGGTGGCTCGGTGACTTTAGGGGCCAGTCCCCCTCCTCTCAGTCCAGCCCACCTCACAGGGTTGTTGCTGCAGGGGCAAATAGGAAGGTGTCTTGGATAATGTTTGCCACCTTGAGCTATTTCTAAAGACAGTAATGGTGGGATACAAGCAAATAAATAATTAAAAGGCTAAAGAGGTTAACATGGCACCAGGAATGCCCTCAAGGCACCAGTGATGCCAACATCGGGAGGGGGGTGAAGGCGAAGAACCAGGCCTCTCCCAGCCCCCAGCTCACTCTGCCCCCCCCCCCCAAATCAGCCAGTGCCTCTGCTTNGCCCCCCCCCCCCCAAAATCAGCCAGTGCCTCTGCTTCTGGGCAAATCCTGCAGGAACCAGGGGGCTCCTCCCTGCTGCTTCCCCAGCCCCACACAAAGCCAATCCAGGGTGTGTATGTGTGTGTTTCTTTTCCCCACAAGTCACACCTACTCACCAGCAAACATGGGGTCTTTCCTGTTGCTTCTCTGGCTGCCACATTGGGTGGGATCTGGAATGCAAGAAAGAAGCCTCTGAAAGGTGGAAGGGGTGTGTGCACAACAGTGTTTTGGGGGGTGGGGGGGGACACAGCAACTGAGAGGCTGCTGCTTGTATTTTTGCTTATGCCACATTGGAAGAAACTACCAGTGGTACTGTAAACCTTACTTCAAATTGTTATTATGCATATAAAGAAATTATTGATGACTGCTGAATCACTCATCTGCGTGGGCTTTCCTGGACTTGAATTTCTGCTGCAAACTCCCACAAACACCCAATAATTTAACATTTAATGCAAGGGCCTTCAAACTTGGCAACTTTCAGGCTTGTGGACTTCCAACTCCAAGAATTCCTGAGCTAACATGACTGGAGGAGGAGGAATTCTGGGAGCTGGAAGTCCACAAGCCTTAAAGATGCCAAGTTTGAAGAGCCCTAATTTAACTTATAGCGTCCAGCCTGGTTGGGAGCTGAACAAAGGAAAAAAGAATGAATTCTCCTCCTCTTTTATATATGTACAATATGTACATACATACATACTTACATACATATGTATACACACACACACAAAATTTAACTAAATTGTATATCTTAGGTCGGACCGACCTTCGACTTTTTTCCTTTTTTTTTATAAAATGTATGAATGTATATACGATACACACACACATATGTAAAAAAAGGAAGAAAAAGCAGTCAACAGATTAAACTAAACAATACACTCATCTTCAAATCCCTATTAACCGTTTTGTGTACAGCTAGTTCTTAACTTATGACTGATTGCTTAATGACCATTGTTATATGTGGCAATTATATATATTGTGAGTTACACCCGAGAAAACGGAGAACAGAAGAGATTCCATGTTTATCCAATATTTGAACTATGAAATTATTATTGGACAGTTATATAACTATATTTAATAAACATGTACTGTTTTGTAACTTGTTATGTTCTAAACTAATGGCAAGTCTGTATTTTTTGGCATAAGGGTATGAGAAGGAGATGCTAGGTTATTATGACCCAAAAGGAACTGGTTAATGACCTATTGTATCACAGATGGTCATAACAGGACCATAACAGGAAGAAGCCATGAGAACAAGGGTGGTTTCCAAGGACAAGGAAAGAGGTGTTACGCAACAATGAGTGTTGCGTAACAATAATATGGGTGTTGCATAGGGAGATACATAGCTTGGATAGATTGTGAACCCAGGAAAGGGGCAGAGACTGTATATTGAACCTGTGTATAAACCCCAGCCTTCCTGGGAACCATGTCCTCTGCCCATGAGCAGAATTCCCTTTTGCAAAAGCTTAATAATAAAATTCTTCACTATCTTTGGTTGTTTTTGTGATTATCACAATGACCAAAGGTGTGACATAACTGCAAAAAAAACAGGGGGGGGAGGGATACCCCCCCCGTTCTGATGGTCACCCTCTACCTGGCCTCAGGTGACCTCACTTCAAATGCTCAACAACACAGCATTTGCAGCCGTTTGTAGTGCCCCGCAACCCCATGGCTTATTATGGTTTGGCCCCAAAACTGGACACTCTTCCCAAAACCTCCACTGATTTTTTAAAAAAAGGATGGACAGGGAAAAAGAAAGATCTGCCCCCGAGCCCCCCACCCACCTTGAGCTAGTGAGCAACCTGAGCCCAAGTTGAGGGCACTCACCGGAGGACGAAAACCACAACACAAAATCCTGCAGCGCGGAGGAGGGCCGTCTCTTGCGTTTGCCACCAGACAAATCTTCCAGGCCGCGGGGCACAGTGAAGGGTCTTCCTGAAGGGGAAAAAGAGTGGGTGGGAGTCCCTGATGCTCCTGCTATCAACTCATAAAACATTTTTAATGGCCGTTTTAGAGTTGCCAACAGAAAGGGAGGGAGGAAAGGGGTTTGAAAGAGCAGTGCGGCAGCTTGGAAACCAAAAGCGCAATTCCATGCATAGTTTTTCAAAGATTGTAACTAGGTGACTGAAGTTTCTGCCGTGCAAAACTCTAAGTGGACAACTGGAGACCCTCCTCTCTTAAGGGTAGAGGCTGCAGGAAGGTTTCCTTTCAAGGCCAAGGAAGCTGGCTGCCCATCTGGTCCTATCAGCTCAAGAAGTTCTCAAGAAGATCAGGATAAAGACTCATAACTTAACTTGCCTTAGACCTCTTGGACTACAACCCCCATGACTTTCACCAGGCATGGGAGCTGTGGCCCACACGCCAGGTGTTGTCCACAGAACGTGGTCAAACAGTCAAGATGGAGCCAACATGACATGACTTTCTGACTGCTCCCCGAAGACAACCCTGGTCTGCTCCTAGAGAGGCTTCTAGGGCTGAAGGTGCTGGGTTCAAGTCATCCCTCCTCCCCCTATTGGCCGAGAGGATCCGTACCTTTCTTAAAGGGTTTTTTTTCCGAGGAGCTGAAGGGGTCGAGGCCTTGCCAGGGGTCCCACGTGTCCTGGAAGAGAAGGAGAAGCAGCTGGTGGGTCTCAGGCCCAGAGAGTGAGGGGTCGCCCAGGGGCTTCAGAACTGGGCCTCAGCACCACAAAAGGAGCCCCATCCAGCTAGCCTAGTGAAGAGGACGACCAGGGGCTGGCATGATAGCAGTCTTCCAAAATTTGAGGGGCTGCCCCAAAGAAGAGGGGGCCAAATTGTTCTCCAAAGCAGAGGTCTTCAACCTTGGCAACTTTACGACTTGTGGCCTTCAGCACCCAGAATTCTTCAGCCGGCAAAGCAAAGATGCTTGAGGAATTCTGGGAGTTGAAGTCCACAAATCGTTAAGTTGCCAAGGTTGGAGACCCCCGCTCCAAAGCACCTGAAGGCAGGCCAAGAAATAACAGATGGAAACTCATCAAGGAGAGAAGCAATTTCACAACGGTGGGAAAAGGAAGAGATCCCCACAGATGAAAGTGCAATAAATAAAATATAAATATATGTGAATACACAGAGATGGATAGATTAACACTCAAAATAAAGGAGAAGGAAGAAGCAGAATATTTTTTAAATGGTATTTGTTTGGTGAGTTAATAGAAACAGAAGTTAGAGACTCAAAAGTTTAAGAGAATGATTAACTATACAATGAAGGTTTAGTGGTATGGATAAGCAAATATTATTATCGCTAGGTGATTATTATCAATGCTTTATTTTTGCAATTATGTTTCAAAATTAATTGTACGCAGACAACACACCATTCGTGCAGATAGTGTTTTTATATATTCTAAAGAAAAATGTATGTATGTACACACACACACACAAGCAACCTGGAACTCAGGAGAAACTTCCTAACAGTGAGGACAATTAACCAGTGGATAGCTTGCCACCAGAAGTGGTGGGTTCTCTGTTAAGGTATTGAGATTTAAGAGCTGATCGGTTGTAAAGCTGATGCAACGTAAGAGGAATCAGCATTGGTATTGCCTCTTTAAGTCTAAGAGGGAGCCCACAGAAGTTTTACCCCTTTAAGAAGGGTTTATATGAAGCAGCCATTAGAGGGTGTGTTTTTTCTCTCCTTGCGTCCAGTATCAATTGCAGAGTTGTCTGTGGAGAGTTAAGAAGATTGATTGCTTGTCAGGTATTTGCCTAGCACGTATATTACTGTATATCACTGTTGTATATAAATCACTGTTAAATGTCTAAGTCTCTGTGTTGTGTTTTGGGTTGTCTTGTAATAGTAGTCATGCTACAAACGCTCTGACATCCTCCATCATGGTATATAGGGTCTCCTGCTTGAGCAGGGGGCTGGACTAGAAGATCTCGAAGGTCCCTTCCAGCTCTATTCTGATTCAGATCAGGCAGAGATATGGCTCGGCCTGGCACATCCTCACACCTGGAAGCTTCTCCACAGCAGAGGGGAACAGCTAAACCTCAGGGCTCACAGCCGCTGAGGGACCTTTTGCTACAAACTACCAGGCTAACATAAGGTTTGTTTTAATGACCGTTCAGAGTAACAACAGCCCTGAAAAAGGGACTTATGGCCCATTTTTCACACTTACGACCGTTGCATGGTCCCCGTGGTCACGTGATCCCAATTCAACATTCACATACTAGGCAAACGACTCACACTGACGACGGCTGGCAGCATCCTGGGAGAGTCACACGATCCTCCCCTCTTGGGCGAACTTTTCTGACAGCCAGATTCCTTTAACAACCGTGTGACTCACTTAAAGACTGCAGGACAACTCTTCACCACCGTGGCAAGAAAAGACGAAAAATGGGGACTCGCTTCACAAACGTCTCTGCTTAGCAACGAAAATGTGGGACTCCCTTGCGGTTGTTAACGGTCGAGGACTGCCTCTGTCAAAAGGGCCACTGGCAAAACATGGGGTGCTCCTTACCTCATGGTGGGGATTAGCCTCCAGGGCAGGGAATCTCTCCCGCAAGGTGTAGCCTTTGCTCCGGGGGGCGCTCTAGGAACCGAGAAAGTGGGGGTGGGTCTCATCTCCGGATCGCACCAAGAGCCCCCTCTGCCCTTCCCTTGTGGGCTGCCCTCCTGCCTCCGAGTACCGTCTGGTGTGCAGTGTGCTCCTCTGCTCCGTCGGTGGGGCCCTCCTGGCCCTCCTCCGGGATGTCTGCCAGGAAGCCCTCATTGCCCTCTTCATGGTCATCCACGGGGTTCGCTGCTCCTGCTATTACAGGTACTAATTAGAGGTACTGTTACCACTCTATAGAGCCTTAGTAAGACCACACTTAGAATACCACAACCAGTTTTGGTCACCACATTATAAAAAAGGTGTTGAGACTCTAGAAAAAGTACAGAGAAGAGCAACCAAAATGATTCGGAGACTGGAGACTAAAACATGAAGAACGGTCGCAGGAACTGGGCTTGGCTAGTCTGGTGAAGAGAAGGACCAGGGGAGACAGGAGAGCAGCCTTCCAATATTTGAGGGAGGGGGTTTGTCTGTGTCCTCAGGATCACACCTGAGTGGTACAAATGGGTGTGGAGCCTTCTTGGAGCTGCTGAAAGGACTGTGTTGTAGATTGGAGGTAGATGACATCGTATCCCTTCCCCTCTGTTGAGGGAGGGTTGTTCAACCTCCAAGTGGCCTCAACGGCCCTCTAACAGGAAAAAAAATGACCAGCTGTCTGCCAGGAGTTTCAATCCTTCCTTTCCCCACCATCCAGTCAGAGCTGAAGAAGCTTCTTGGGGGAGAAGTGAAATGTCTTTAAAGAAAAATCGGAAAGTCCAATTGCCTCCTAAAAAAAGCACCTTTCGGACAATCATGACCTGGATGACATCTAAGCCCCTTATAGCACTGATGATGTTACCTAGTTGGGTCATGAAATGTCTGCAAGAAAGCCAAGCTCAGAGAGCACCAAGGACTCTGCAGTCCTCCTCCTCCTCCCCCTGTGCAAAAATCACTCCCTTCCAGAACTGATGATGTTCCCTAGTTGGGTCATGAAATGTCCAAGCTCAGAAAGCACCAAGGACCCTACAGTTAGTCAGTCAGTCCTTCCTTCCTTCCTTCCTTTCTGTCTCTTCCTTCCTTCTTCCTCTCCACAAACCCCACTCCCCCTTCCCTTCTAGCACTGATGATGTTCCCTAGTTGGGTCATGAGACGTCTGCAAGAAAACCATCCAGCTCAGAGAGCACCAAGGATCCTATAGTTCAATCCTGACCTTCAAAGATTCTCTTCTGTCTAACTCAGAGGTCTCCAAACTTGACAAACTTTAAGACTTGTGGACTTCAATTCCCAGAATTCTCCAGCCAATTCTCCAGTTCTGGAAGTTGAAGTCCACAAGTCTTAAAGTTGCCTAGTTTGAGGGCCCTGATTTAACTGATAGAAATTACTCCTCTGTCCAGTGCATCAACCTGTAGAAGCCCCCAGATGGCTCTACATTCTCATAAAGTGCCTACAGGGTCTGCTAAACCAAAGACTACATGTTAAAGTCTCCCAAGACAGTGAGCTTAGCTACGTGATTTGAGCCGACATCCCATTTCCCAGCTGGGATTTGGTCATCGGGACCTCTCCTAGCTCCATTTTCTTGGACATTCATTTTTCCTACCCCTCAATTCGTGGGGTCTTTGTGACTCACTTCCTTCTCCAGAGAAGTCCAGAGCAAGAACTGGGGTCTCGCACGCACTGACCTCCATGGGAACGGAGCCAACTGTTGGAACCAGGCTCTGGGTACCTGCACAGAAGCAAAGAGAGGGTGTGAGCACACCTAACACAACTCTACCGCTAATCAGCCGGTTCTACAGGGCACCCCAATCCAATTTTCTTTACGGGTGGCAAATCTTTTGCAGACAGGGAGATGCATTATAGGAGAGCTTCCAAGCTCTCTGGGAAACAAAATAGGAAGCTAGGAGCTGCGTTTGCTGCTTTTCTTAAATGTCTCCCTGGTTCTTGGCAAACCACATGCTTAAAATAATAGTAAAAGAAAAGAGAAAAAATCAAACTGAAAATAAAATAACAAAAATAAGTAAAATAAGTACAGTGAGAATTAAAGACAAAATGCCAAAGTTGAATGAAATTAAAAAGTTACATAAATTTTAAAAATAAAATTAAACATAAAACTATGCAATAAAAATGATTTAAGTCAAGGCTAACCAAAATTAAAAGCAAAATTAAACTAAACCAAATGAAAGAACTAAAATAAAATTCAAAAGGAAACAAAAGTAAAATTTAAAACAAAAGTAAAGTAAAGCAAAATTAGATTAAAAACAAATACAATTTAATGGTGAACAATGAAAAGAAAATCAAAGTAAAACGAAATGAATAATTAAAAAGATAAAATCAAGGTAAAACAAAATGAATAATTAAAAAGAAAAAATCCAAGTAAAATCAGACAAAATTCACACTAGAATGAAATCATCAAAGGTAAACGAAGCCGAAACAACAACAAAACTTAAAACTAAAACTAAAACAGAATAAATTGAAAGAAGAAGTTAAGAAGCATCCAAGTTGAAAGAACGAACGGAATTTTAAAAGGAGGACTCCCCCTTTGGGATGCACAGGGGTGACCCCGGCTGTACCGGTGAGGTGGTTGCGGCCCCAACCGCCGTCCCTGCCTGCTTGGCACTGGGTGGGCGAGAGGCCTGCCAGCTCCAGCATGAAGAGCCCGCTGTGGTGTGGGGTGCAGGTGTTCATACGGAAGTCCTTCCGGCTGGCCAGCAGCTCTCCCTTCCGGCTGCAAGGAAATGAGCCCAGATCAGCTGGGGAGAAGGCCAGGGGATGCCGGCCCTTGTGCCCCAGGGCTGGAGAATGGGGGGCCTCCCCCCCACGCCCCTGGAGGACCCCGCGGGAGCCTCTTACCTAAACAGGGGGTTGTCCTTCTTGTCCGACTCTTCAGGGGGAACCAGAGCCATTGGGGTCAAGGGCACAACAGCCACCGTCTAAGAAGGAAGCAGAGTGTCAGGATTCCGGCAGTGACCCCCCACTTAAATCCTGAGTCTCGAGCCAAACTTCCAAAACTTCAAAATGATTTATTGGGAGTTAACATGCCAGCATTGCCTGGGTGTAGCCGACTCTATTGTTCATTGCTGTGGTTCGCTGGCAGCAGGTGGGGACGGCTGAGGTCTCGGAGAGCGAGGACTCGGATGAGGGGCCTGCATGGGATGCAGGGATGGGCCAGGACCATCAGGGAGTGGAGTGAGGCCTTTGGAGCTTGTGGAGGCTGGCAGCAGTGAGGAAGATGCCCCCGGGGAGCCTGTGCCCAGTGGGCATATGCACAGGGCTGCTCAAAGGAAAGAGCAGCTGCAGCAGCACGGGCAACTCGGGAGTAAGGCTGCAAGGTAATGGCCCCTCTCTCAAGAGAAAAAAGTCAGCTGAGAAACCGGAGTTCTTTGCAGGAAGCAAAGAAGTTTTTGCGCTTGAGCCTTGTGGATATTTGGACTCTCTTAGTTTATGTTTGTAGACTCTTTGTGTTTGAACTATTTCTTGGCAGCTTTATCCAGCGTTCTTGGCAGCCTTGCACCATCTTGGCGAGGCTTGTTCTTATCAGACACAATTAGTTTGAAACAACCTTTTAACTGTGAAGGAACGGAATTCATAAAGAATCATTAAAAGGTTTTGCTGTTAACCTCTAAGTTTGGTGTTTGTTTCCTTCGGAACAAGGTTTGGGTCAGAACATTCACTGTCACCCTTGACCCTGGTTTTCCCCCCCACCCCCTTTGTGTATTGTAATTCACATTCTCCAATGGGACACATCCATAGCCAAGAGTCATCAATCAGGCTCTCCAGTTAGAATTTTGCGCAGCAGAAACTTCAGTCACCTAATTACTATCTTGGAAAACATTTGTTTTCCAGGAAAACCAAAAGAAAACACTTTTGGTTTTGCAAGCTGCCACACTGCTCTCCCCCTCCCTTTCTGTTGGCCACTTTAAAAAGACCATAGAAATATTTTATGAGTTGACACAGAGAAGTTACAAGAGGGGGAGGTAGGAAGGGAAGGGTGCTGGGGGTCAGGGGTGGGATTTGGGAAAGGCTTTTCTGGTCTCCTGTGGCTTGGCTGTGGGGTAGGAATGTGTGACAAATACAGATCGACTTCTCACAACTATTCATTTGATGACCAAAGTTACCATCACACTGAAAAAAAGTGTCTTAGGACTGTTTTTCACACTTCAGACCGCTGCAGCATCCCTGTTGGTCAGGTGATCAATATTCAGATGCTTGGCAGACTTGGGTGGAACAAATGGTGGGAGAGCATATTCTGTTTAAACCAGAATTATTTCTCTTGGGACTAATGATAGAAGGGTATAGGAAAGATATAGCAAGTGATGACCCAAAGGGACGTGGCACAAAGGCAACACAGTCACCTAAGTAAGAAAAGTCCCTTTAATACTTCCAACTTTGCCCTCAATGTCCAGTTACCTTTGGCTGGAGACAAAAACTCTCCCACTCATCCCTGCCTGACTCCTTTCTGTATTTTTATTGAGAGTGTGTACTCTCCATTAATTATAACATTTGCCTTTTGTGAATCATAAATTGTAGTCACAATGTTTTCAAATTTAGTGCCTAAATTCATATTATAAATTTGTTCAATTAGGAATTGCCAATTTAGATTGTCAAAGGCCTTCTCTGCATCCAAGAATACAAGGGCTATTTGTTTTTCCGGATGGGCTTCGTAGTATTCCAAAACATTTAATACTATTCTTAAATTGTTCCTAATTTGTCTATTACGAAGAAATCCGTTTTGATCTTTTCGTATATTTTCATTCCCCAACCTCCTTTCCTGTTCCAACTCTGCTGCCAGCTCCGTCAGCCGCCGGCAGGCCGCAAACCCTGACCATGGGGATGCTGCAATGGTCATAAGTGTGAAAAAGGGTCATAAGTCACTTCTTTTCAGTGCCGTTCTAACATCAAACAGTCACTAAGAAAATGGTTGTACGTCATGGAGTACCTGTTAACCCACCAAGGTAGGTGTGTGTGTGTGTGTGTGTGTGTGTGTCTGTGTGTAGTCCTGGAGCAGACAAAAGCTGCGCAAGGCTTCCTTATGCACCCCACCTTCATCCAGAAGCTAACAAAAGGGAGCTGTGGAGCCACTAACATTGTGTTGTTGGTCCTCTCTCAGGTCCATGTTGGCTTTGCTGGCCTGCTGGATGTCGTCCAAGGAGAGGAACTAGGTAGAGAAAGAGAGGTTGCATCAGAAAAGAAGCCAGAAGGGCCGTTTGGGCCAGAAAGGGCCTCAGCTCCTGCTTTGGAAAACTGACCCAAGGACAAACGGGTCATGGGAAATGACCACACACTCCTTCATTTGCCTTTCATTTACAATTCAGATACAGACTGCTAATCATCATCTTTTAACTACCCCATAATCTCTTGCGGGGTGGAGTCTGGGCAACTCAACGAAGCTAGCAGTGTTTTACTGGCCGGATGCCCTTCCCTGTCACCAGTGCGGAGTTGTATTCAGCAGATAAATTCTCATCTCATATCTGCTTCCACCGAGGATCAAACTGACAGCCTTCTGATTGTGAGGTGAGAGCTCCACTTCTAAGCCACCGTACCACTCAAGGACTATGACTAATAAATCATTTCCTTTTAACGACCCCATAATCCCTTGCAGGGTAGAGTCTAGGCAATTCAATGGAGCTAGCAGTGTTTTAATGACTGGATGCCCTTCCTGTCACCAATGCGGAGTTTTGTTCAGCAGATATATATTCTCATTGCATCCAGGGAGAGAAATATATCTGCCTCTACCTAGGATTGAACTCACAGCCTCCTGATTGTGAGGTGAGAGCTCCACATCTAGGCCACCACACCACTTGAGATACAGACTGGTAATACAAATCTTATTTTAAAATTACTTGTCCCTTTTAATAATTTAAGCAATACAGTTAAAAGCGGGAGAGACCAGCATTCCGTATTGACTCATCAGTCCCGATGTTACAATAGGGTGGCTAATATCAGCCTAAAATATAAGATCTAGCGAGACATTAATGAAGCCTATAACGTGTGGCCAAGCAACCAATGACAGACCTCATGCCCATGGGAGGCATAGATTGACATACAGCTTTTTCTGCACAGAGAAGGGAGGCTTCAGTTGGTTAACAGCCAGGGTGGATAAAAATCAATGGTTGTTTTATTTTAAATAAAAGAACAGATTTTTTTTGTTAAAATTGGATTTTTTTTAATTTTTATCAAATTTATTTTCATAAAATGCTTTTGGAGTAAAAAAAATATCTCTAAAGACAGTTTTCTATTTAAGATACATTAATAATTTAGTTTATTCAGCATGGAATGGAGCTTAATTATGCACAAGGCTGCATACATTCTGCAATATTTACATTTTTAGTAACCTCGTTCAATGAACCCAAGCTCTGCAAACTGAGATAACATGCCCTGCATTGATGCATTCACATAATTTCACAGCAACCATGAGATGATAAATCATAAAACAAAGTTCAGGAATATTTCTTTACTCTGTTGTTTTGCAAATCTATGTACACTACAAAGTGTACAATTGTTTGAAGAGGAATGCATCTGTGCCATGCATCTAAGCATGAGGAGGAAGGGCAAGCAGTAAAAATGAAAGCGGAACCTTCTAAGCAGCTTATAAATGTAATATTAAAAAGTGCCTGTCATTTCAGATTCCATCATGGCTGAGCCTGCTAGCGGGCATCCACTCACCTGCTGCCGGCCACATCCCTCACCTGCCACATCACCAGCCGTCCCATTAAAGTGAGTGGGATGGTCGGTGAGTCAACAGCGGGTCAGAAGACAGCGATGACAGTTGCTCTTTAAAAATTAGGATTGAAATTGAGCCTTTTTACTAGGGATTTAAATCAGGGGTCTCCAGCCTTGGCTGGCTGGGGAATCCTGGGAGTTGAAACTGCCAAGGTTGGAGACCCCTGGTTTCAATCAAACCCACCCTGGCAACCGCTTCGGCACAACGGAGGAAGCGAGAGTTCCTGTGGCGTAGGAAAACTCCGAAGGCAGAGTTTGGATCCACCTGGTGGCCCGTGGCTAGTAAGTGTCTTATGGCCACGATTTGGTGCTGCTGTTGGCTCCAACACCCCAGAACTCACCTCCTCTTCTTCCACTGCTGCTCCTGGCCCGGCGCTGACATCTCCGTCGGTCCCATCCGCACCGATGGACATGGGCTGTTTCTCCCGTCTAAGTTGTAAGAGGAGTTACAACAGAGAGACACAGAAGGGAAACGAGCAGAGTTTATTCCAGAAAATGCAGGCGGTGCTCAAATTATAACTGTAATAGAGCCTCACCCATAGGGCAACTGACCTGACTTTATGACTTTTCCCTATCCCTTCCTTTCCCCTCTTTATTTCCCTTCCTCTCTTCCTAAGGAGGGGCTTACTCACTTCTTATTGGAGATGAAATCGAGGGCTTGGTACACCAGTGTGTAAAGATACTCCACCTGAGAAAACAAATGCAACAGATCAGAGAATGAAATGGAGAATCATCCCCCAGGGAGTTTCCTTTAAAAAAAACATTCTGTAAATGAAAGCTATGTCAGAATCTTCAGAGTCTGATGGAGGTCAAGGATTTCCATCACCTGCTCCTGATGACCAATCACCCAAACAGTTCCTATTCCCCCGTGTTATCACCCCCCCATGGGGCCCTCCACTAACTCCCCCAGACCATTTCCGTGACCTGGCCATCTACCCCAGGCAACCCCCCACGGGTCCATCCTCTGTCCTGCCTTGCCCCCCTAGCAGACACACCTGGCCATCCTCCCCAGGAGCCCCTCCCTCTCACTTGGCCACCCTTCTCCCCCCACGGGTCAATCCTCCTAACCCCTTACCTGGCCATTGCCCACTTCCCCAATGGGGCCCTCCCCTGATCCCCCCCCCGCAGATCACTTCCCCCCCACCTGCCCATCTCCCAGAGCTCCCCCCAGGCCCCTCCCACCTTCTTGCTGTAGATGCAGGCGGACCCCTGGATGAGCAGCGCCGCTTCGATGAAGTTCATGGTGGTCTTCCCGCCGTCGAAGGAGATGCAGATCTGGTCCAGCTGCGGGGAGGGAAAAAGAGGAAGAGAAGGGGACAGGGAGGAGGAGAGAGAGGGAGAGGAAAAGAAGAAGAGGAAGGAGAGGGGGAGGAGGAAGAAGAAGGGGAAGAGGAGGGGGAAGAAGAGAAAGAGGAAAAGGAGTAGAGGAGGAGGAGGAAAGAGGAGGAAGAGGAGGAAGGTGAGGAAGAGGAGGGGGAGGAAGAGGAGGAGGAAGAAGGGGAAGGGGAGGAAGAGGAAGAAGGGGAAGGGGAGGAAGAGGAGGAGGAAGAAGGGGAAGGAGAGGAAGGGGAAGAGGAAGAGGAAGATAAAGAGGAAGAAGGAAGGGGAAGGAGAGGGGGAGGAAGAGGAGGAAGAAGTGGAGGAGGGGGGGCGGTCATCATCCTCTCTCTAGCCTACCTTGCGGGGTCGTTGTGCGAGGACCTCCCCTTCCCCCGCTCTATCCCCCCCGCCCCCCTACCTCCTCTAGGTACTCCCCCAACTGCGTGGCCACGTCCACCTCCCAGTTCTTGGTCAGGTCGCGGATGGGCTGCAAGAAGTGCATGAAACGCGACTCCACGTCCTCCATGGCGGCGGCGGCGGCGGCGGCGGCCGTTTTGCTTTTCCCGCCCGGCCGCTGACGCCATCGTGGCGCGACGCGGAGAGGACGGCGCCGGCGTCGCGCGTCATCGGCCCGCCCCGGCGTTCTATCCCCGCCCACATTGTAGCGAGGCGGGCAGGGAGGGAGGGAGGGAGGGAGCCGCGGGAAAGAAGGCGCGATGGGCTCGGAGGCGCCTCGCCTGGCCCGGCAGCTCTTCCTGCGCGGCACGGCCGCCGTCTTCCTGGCCGCCTTCGCCTCGCTTTACGTCCAGCTGCCCGGTGAGTCTGCAGCGGCGGCCACAGAGAGCGGGTGGGCGCTTTGCACATGCCCCGGGGGCCAAAAGCCCTCGCAGCAGCGGCGTCCGGGGAGGAGCAGGAGGAGGGAGGGAGGGCTGTGTCCCGCTTAGTGACCTTGCGGGGCCCAGAGTCCCCGACCTCTGGAGCCGCTTCCCACGACCGGTTCCGAGCCTGACCCGCTTGTGTGAATGCAGCGCTTCTTCCGCCCAGGCGAAAAGAAGCGGCTTCTCGGGGGGG
>BHFT01031429.1:0-35540 GCA_004320025.1 Laticauda laticaudata | reverse complement strand
AGGAACTGGGCCTGGTCAGTCTAGGGAATAGAAGGACCAGGGGAGACATGAGAGCATCTTCCAATATTTGAGGGGCTGCCCCAGAGACATCTTGCTGTCTGCCTGAGGGACCCTCCTGCAGCCCCCCTGCTGCAACCTGGACATCACCTGCAGGGCCCCCCACAAGAGATCAGAGGGAGGGAGA
The DNA here is from genome assembly GCA_004320025.1 of Laticauda laticaudata. Taxonomy (NCBI): domain Eukaryota; kingdom Metazoa; phylum Chordata; class Lepidosauria; order Squamata; family Elapidae; genus Laticauda; species Laticauda laticaudata. The sequence goes on along the minus strand of BHFT01031429.1, from coordinate 35,356 downwards.
GAGATGCAAGTGGGATCTGCTGCAGGGGTCTCACCTGACAAGTGCCCCAGGTGTGAGAGTCACACTCACCTTTCCACAGGTAGAAAGTCTTCTCAGTGGCAACTCAAGTTTTTTTCCTCCTGCAAAGGAAACAGAGGCATTTATAGGCAAGGCGGGGGGGGGGGGNGGGGGGGATTTCTTTAGGGAGGGCGGGGGGGCACGGAGGGAGAGAAGGAAATTGCTTCAGAAGGGAATTTTTGGTTTAACCACCAGGAAGTGGCAGAAAAGAACTTTAATCTGGCAGGATTCACATTCCAGCAGGACAGAAAATCCTTCAATGTGTAAAATGGTCCCAGAGGTCATCCAGTCCAGCGCCTGCTCAGCACCCTGGACACATAACTAAGTATCCCACTCTAACCTCCTCTGGATGCTGGGGTTGTTGTTGACAGGTCAACTTTCTCTTTTCGTGTGCCAGATATTTCTAACTTTGGCACCTGGAGGGATGAACAGCCTCCCAGCATCCTCCTAAAGGAGGCCTTCGCTGTGTTCCCACAAGAGGCCAAGACCTCAACCCAGGTTAGGAAGGCGGGTTTTGCTGTGCCTGGCTTCCTCTGCACGACACGCTTGAGCCACTGAGTCGCTAAGCGAGCTTTGGGATTTGTGTGAACTCCAGTATTTCTCCGAGTGGATCAACATGTCATGTGAATCTCATCAAGGTTTTGCTGGTGTGGAGAGGCTGCAAAGGATCCCTTGGCAGGGTTTCTCCCTTCATGGGGGAGCCACTCATTTTATTAATTTCTTTCTTTCCAGTGTCTGATGTTTCATGGGATCAGATCTTATCCCCGGGGTGTTTTCGCCTCATATTTCAATGAAATCTGCACCGGGGGTGGGCTTCAAAAATTTTAGCAAAGGGTCTCTGCCCGATTGCTGGGGGCCATGACCATGGGGGGCGTGGCCTAGTCAGCCTCCTGCACCATGGTGGGAGGCATTTTTGCCCTCCCCAGGCTCCAGATGGGTGAAAACAGCCTCCCAGGACTCCAGAAGCTCTCTGGAGGCCACAAACGAGCCCATTTCCAGCTTCCCAAACTTCTGGGAAACCCGTTTTTTGCGCTCCCTGAACTTCCACACGCACCCAGCACTTACCTGCATCCAAAACAGGCCACGTAGGGACTCCTGGGAGGGGAGGGAGGGCCAGCCAGGAGTGGGATTTCGGGGTTTTCCAAACTGCACTGAATCTAGGGGATCTTCTGAACCCCTGCGGATCCCCAGCCAGCCCAGCCCTGGTCTGCACCCATGGGAAACCTCCCATTCGTAGCTTCCCTGGGGCCCAATTAAACTCTAATGACAACAAGGTGCCGTTTCTTTGGAATTTGGGGCCACCTAACAAGGATTCCCCCAAACTCCCAGAGCAGCAACAGTTGAGCTATTGTGGTTGGCAAGCTCAGTGTTAACAATGCAGCAAGGGGGCCCCATGAAGCATTGTGACATCCAGGGCCATGAGCCAAAAGTGATCTTCTCCCTTTGAAAAGAACACCAGGAAGGAGAAGCGGAGAAGGAGCAAGTAAGCAAAACCTTGAAGCAATCCAAGGCTGGCTTGGATCAAGTGTCCTGTACGGGAATTACCACTTCAAAAGTCTTCTTGTCCCATATTGCAAAATGTTTTATATAAAAACAGATTATATTTTTGCACTCATGTCTGCAGAGGTGTGTGTCTGCGTGCACACACACACGCACACTGCTTGTCCCAAGGACTGATAATGTCCTTCTAAGTGGTCCAAGGTCTTCCAGCCAGTTTTCATGGAACTAGAACTCACCGTCTCCTGGTGACTCCAAAGTCACCCAATTGGCCTTCCTGCCTAAGGTGGGACTAGCACTCACTGTCTCCTGCTTTCTACCGTCGTGCCTTAGCCACTAGACCAAACTGGCTCTCAGAGATGGCGCACTTGCCCTGAAGAGGTTGTCTCCTCTCATGCGTTGTATGAAGCCCGCCTGACTCAAAATGTGTATGAAAATACGGAGAAGACCTGCACAATGTTTACTTCACAAGTTGGCTTTGACCCCAAAACTCCTTTGCCACTTGCCAGCCTCCAAACAAACGTGCTGGCATTTAATGCTTCCAGACATCCAGAGTGCCTACAACCTGGGGGAACTGACTGCGTGCTCTTTCGCCAGCTCAAAAATACCTCATCGAGGAATGGTGTGATGCAACCACCAATACCTCAGGAGATTACCTGTGGGACAACAGAGGCCTCAGCACTTTGCTTTCCACCTGTGGATTCACCTGTGTCACCAACATCCAGAGTCCTGGAAGTGTGTCTTTGCAGAAAAAGGGAAGAAGGAAGGAAACAGAGGAGGGGGAAGCCCACCCTTTCTTACATCGCATGAGGTTCCCTCTAAGAGCCCCTCACTCTTTTTCTTTCTTTCCTTCCTTCCTTCCTTCCTTCGTTCGTTCCTTCCTTCCTTCCCTCCCTGTGGTGACAGTCTGCCATGAACTATGGAAAAGGGGAGCAGAGGATGCTTGGGGAGCCAAAAGTAGCCACTGCGCTTTCTCAAAAAGCTGCTTCAAGGTCACCCAGCTGGAAGAAGGAGGGAGTGGCATACCAGAGCATGCTTGAACTGACCATAAGGAAAACTGGACTTCATTAAACTGGACATACCCAGTTCCTGCAACTCTTCTTCAAATTTTAGCCAGAGGTGGTATTCAACCAATTCACACTGGTTTGCGCGAACCGGTAGCAGTGATTTGGCATGGGTCGCTGAATGGGTGATAACCCCTGGCTGGCCATGCCCTGGACCTGGTCGCCCGGTTGCTCTCTTGCCCCAGTCTCTCTCCTTACTTTCCCTACCATGTGGCATCCATTGTGCAGCTTGGGTACATCTGAAGCAGCCCCAGGAATTCTGCCCAACTGCCTGCCCTCCTGGAGCACACATTCTTCCTTTTCCTGGCAGACGCACCTCTTCCAGCCCAGCCCAGCCCAGCCCAGCCCAGCCAGCCAGCAGATGGGTGGGTGGATTTCCCGGGGCTTCTTGCCCCCCTTGTTGCTGCTGTATGCCTTTTTTTAGTGAGGCTGGAGTCCAGTCCCATCGAAAAAAGCACGTCCTGTTCTATGCGCCAGGCCCAGCAAGCCCAAGCAGCCGTCGCATAGAACAGGGCGGTGCCAGACCTTTGGAGAAGTGGAGCAAAGCCAGAAACCAGTAATTTTTGCTGCAAGAAACCTGCAACGGCCACATGTTCTCCAGCCCCACCGAAAAAAGCATAACATGCGCCGGCCCATTGGAGAAGCAGAGCGGCAGCTGCAGGGCTCTCACACCGAAAAAGGGGCAGCTGGAAGAGACTTTTTTTGGGTCTCCAGCCTCCTCTTTTGCAGAACCAGAAGCCTCCCCAACCAGGCGCCTGCTCTCCTCCTCCTCCTCCTCCTCCCAGACAGAACAAACAGGCAGAGAAGGAGGAGAGCAGGCAGACTCGGCAGGCAGTCGCGATCTTTAGTTGGGCGCTTTTTTTTGTCAGCCCAATGGTGGAGGAGGAGGGGGAAAGTATGTAGGAAATCACCCTGTTTCTGCAGCATTGGTCATGTGACTGAGAGGGTATGGCCACCTCGACGTCACTCACAGCAAAGCGCCACATCCCCTTGCCGAGTTGGCCATGCCCACCGAGTCACATGACCACTAAGCCACACAAGCCACGCCCACAGAATTGGGAATAGAAAAATTTGAATCCCACCACTGTTTTTTGGCCTCCAATTCCCCTAATCATCCTTCTTGCTCTTCTCCCCAAAGTCTCTTTGGACTTGACTCTCTGACTGTGCTTTGGGTGTTAGAACTCTGGACTTGTGGGCATTGCTCCTTCCCTCTTTGCCACATGGGCCTGCTAGGACCTAGTTTATGGAGCTTGGGGAATCCAGAGAGAGGGAAAACTGAGGGTTGAAGTTCACTGGCACCATTGGTGGGTTGTTTGACTCCGGGATAAGTGATATATAAACTGACCCTACTCCACGTGGCCAGAGCGACTTGGGTCAGAACATGAGGTGGACATGCAAGAAAGCATTGTAGCACCAGTGGTTATTTCTTTGGAGTAACACTGCTCCCACTGCCACATCGCTGGCATCTGCTTGGATGACGAAGGGTTTTTCGGGGTCATTCATCACTGATTCTTTTGCAAACAATTCTTCCAGTGTTTCAAATGACTTTTGGCAGGTTAGGCCCCACTGTAGGGGTTGTCCTGGGTGGGGTTTCGTTCCTGGGCTCCCTGTTTTTAGGAGGTCTGTCAAGGGTTGGGTTATCTTCTTGAAGGAGGGGATGAATTGTTGGTAGGAGTTTGCAAACCCCAAGAAGCTCTGTAACTGCCTGTTGGTGGGAGGGAACTGCCAACCTAAGTCAGCTTTGCTGTGGTTCACTGGCAGCTGGTGCAGCCAGCAGTGGAATTGGACAGTGGGGAAGAACAGGGACCAGGACAGGAGTCTGGGGAGGCTCTGAATAGAACAGAACAGAATAAAATGAAATAGAATTCAGGATAAAATAGAATAGAATAGAATATAGCATTCTTTATTGGCCAAGTGTGATTGGACACACAAGGAATTTGTCTTTGGTGCAAATGCTTTCAAGACTCTGAAGAATGAAGGAGGCCAGTCATGCTAGATAGATTTTTATTTGACCTTCTGGCCCAACAGGAAGAGCAAAGTCAGATCCAAGATACAGAAAGCATCCGTGTCCATGAAGTGATGGGTGTGCAGAGCCGAGATTTTGGCAGGCAGGAGGTCTTTCCTTGCCTCTCCAGACTTCACCAGGTGCTTCCCTCACCCTGTGGCTGGAACTTGCAGATGAAATAACGCTTGGACCTGCAATTCTCATCGTTCCATGAGAGATTCCTGGGTAGCAAAAGAGACATTTCTGATCACCCAGACAGTTTTCCTGCCTAAAGTGAGCCTGTAATTCACTGTCTGTTGGGGATTGGCCCAGCATCATCCAGATGGCTTTCATGGCTAAGGTGGGACTGGAACTCATCTTCTCCCCTTTTTCTAATCTGGTGCCTTAACCACTAGACCATACTGCTTTTTAAGCTGCTCTGGTGAGTTATTATTGGCCTGAACCTGCATTAATATTTCTGTTCTATATAAATAAGTGGCTGAGATTTATCTCATTGAGTGCAGTAGACCTTTGACAATAGCAATGGCACCTAGACTTATATACTGCTTTATAGTGTTTTACAGCCCTCTCTAAGCAGTTGACAAAGCCAGCCTCTTGCCCCCAACAATCTGGGTCCTCATTTTACCGACCTCGGAAGGGCGGAAGGCTGAGTCAACCTTGAGCCTGGTGGGATTTGAACTGCCGAATTGCAGTCAGCCGGAAGTCAGCAGAAGAAGCCTGCAGTACTGCACCATGCCACTGTGGTTCAATAATAATTTATTAAATTATTAAATTAATATATTAAAGCAAGGAAAATGACCATGCAAAGCCAGATGTCCTGTGACAATGATGGGCTGAGAAAGTAGGTTAAGATGGAGTTTGTTTGCTTAATTAGGAGTAATTCTGAGTATTACAGGCCCTGTAATGATTTGGATATACAGTTTGAGGGTTTGAACAAACTGTGGCTTTCATTTTTAATGGCCCATGGACATTTTGTCTTCCCTTGTCTGTATAGAGGGTAGGCTTAGAGATTCAGGAGGTCAACCAAGGCCATCGGTGGCCAAGGGTTCAGGGTACCAAGAAGGATCCTCCTCAGGGGTGGGATTCTATCGGTTCGGCCTGGTTCGGAAAAACTGGTCTCTCCAAGGATCAGCTGGGAGGGAACTAGTTCAGTTTGCTCGGATGAACAGCAGTTGAACCCACCCTCCCTGCCTGGGCTCTAGGCTGTGCTTTATATCCTGTTTTTCAAGCTCAGCGGATTGCTGCGCATCAGTTATTTAACACACAGGGATTGCTGGAGAAGGTCAGTAGCAAACGCTCTGTGCATGCTCACCAAACTGGTTGTTACATTAGTTGAATCGCACCCCTGGTCCCCCTTATTGTGGGAAGCACATCTTCAGCTCCCTCCCCTTCATCTGGGCCTACCTGACAAGCTCCACAGTTCGACGCAGTACTCATTCCATAAAAGGTTGTTGGGTTCTCCTCCTTTCCAGGATTTGTAGAGGAACCTGGAGCCATCATTCCAGTTCCAGATGTGTTGCTAGAATGACAGAGAAGCCATGTTAGCCAACTGAGGAAGGGGCTCTGGCTGTGAGGGTCAGAAAAGTTGATAAGTTTCAAGGGGAAGACCCTCTTTCTCTCCCTCCTCTCTCCCCCCCCCTCTTTCTGTTTCCCCTCTTTCTCTCCTTCCTCTCTCACCAGAATTTCAACCAGGTTTACAAACCACCCAAGGGGCCCTCAAGAGGAAAGGAGGCCCTGGTACTGAGATAGGGGCCTGGGCAGGATCCGTCCCTTTGGGGTTTTAAAGGCAGCACTCAGTTCTTCAATGGGGCAGGAGGATTTGGTAAGGGGGGGAGAGAGACCGGATGGCAGTAAATGTTTTTTTCTATGGTGTTATCCAGTGGTGGGCTTNCAGTAAATGTTTTTTTTCTATGGTGTTATCCAGTGGTGGGCTTCAAATAATTTAACAACTGGTTCTCTGCCCGGTTGCTGGGTGGGCATGGCCTAGTCAGCCTCCTGCACCATCCTTGGAGCAAAAATGGGCCGTGGAGGGATCATTTTCAACCTCCCCGGGCTCCCGAGGCTCTCTGGAGGCTGGAAATAGGCACATTTTCCACCTCCCTGGGCTCTACACACCCCCTGCACATACCTGGGATCCAAAACAGGCCACGTGGGGACTCCTGGGAGAGGCAGAGTGGGGCGGGGCCAGCCAGTCGTCGGAGTTACCGGTACGCCGAAACGGATGTAAAATTAAGATCTGGTTCGCCTAAACCGGTGCGAACTGGCTGAATCCCGTCCCTGGTGTTCCCCCGGTCAAGCTGGATCCATAAAGGTTAGCATCAGAAAGGACCTACTTTCTCTGGATCACTCAGTCCGATCCAGACATTGATGAGGATGACATTGTGGGAGACCAACTTGGCCACATAAGTTGACTCTGCCCAGCTTTGGATGGAGGCGAGGTGGCTGCCTTCCTCCTGCCGCCTGCAGGACATCTGGGAGAGACCAACAACAGAGAAAGAGCCTTGTTCAACACAGGAGTGTCTTGTCTCTGCTTGTGCATTTGTGCATGTGAGAAAAGCTAGAAACCAAAGGGCTGCAAGTTCTTATCCTGTCTTAGGCATGAAAGCCAGCTGGGCAACTTTGGGCCACTGCCTCCCTCTCAGCACAGTCCAGCCCACGGGGTTGTTATTATGTGGAAAACAGAAGGTGGAGGAAGGACTATTGCGTGTGTTGGCCATCTGGAGTTATTTGTAAAGTAAATAAAATAAATGTGGGAGAAAACTAAAAAACAAACAAACCCACATGAAGGAGATGGATGGCAGGAGTGAACAAACCAGGAAAGCTGCAAACCCCTTCCCTTCATTGGCCCCATAGGCTACCCATAAGGCTGCTGCTATCTGCCCTTCTTATGCCCAGAGGCAGGAGAGGAATTGGCAGCCAGGGGTAGCAAATGCTTTCCTGGCACCGTTTCCCCTGGCTCAGAGTCGAGAAAGGAACTTTAAATGGACTCAGAGAAACAACCTGTTCCGTCCGGAAAGAAGCGCGTGAGACCGGGTTCCAAACAACAACTCTTTTATTTCACTCACTAGGCAAAAGATATGGAACATAGCCCAAGCCACGGCAGCCCTTTATATAGCGACTTGCCTGCCAGCTTGTGGCCAATGACACTTGTTTAATTCTTCCCGCCGCTTGGTGGCTTCCCGGATTGGTTCCTAGTGAACCAAACCGTAAGTGGCCTTTTTGGTCAATCAGAACGAGGGACTTGAAACCTACCAAGTTCCATACAGAACACCCCTCCCCCTTTAGTTCAGTCCAATGTGGGTGACGTAGTCGCGCAGGTAGGGCTTTTCTATTCTAGTTACCTGCCGGCTCAGTCATGTTTTGGTCTTTCAAGCGGTTCGGCAGGGATCGCTGCCTCTCTCGACCTTCTCCACTGGAAACTCCGGAAGGGTAGTCAGCCATGCCCGCTCCCCCTGAGTCTTCGGCGTTGAGATGTCACCGCTCCTCCTGGTTTGTCCGGGTTGGGTCCATGCTTGGCCTGGCTGTCTCCTTCCAGGAAGGCCTCGCTTCATTCTCCTGTTCCGGATTTTCTTTGGGGTTCATCTTAACATGAGTGCTCTTTTTGTTTGTGTAGATTTCGTTTTGCAGAGTTTTTGTCTTTTACTGGAGATCCGTCTCTCCCTTTTTTATTTATTTTGTACTTCCCCCTCCTCCTTGATTGTTTTTCATCGGAATTTACTTATTTCGGTCTGCAGCGTTTTCCTGTTGAGTGCAGCAACGAAGCATGGTCTATGTGCTGCTTTCATTCCCTTCCATCATCTAAGTAGTCATGGACCGGGGACCCCTGTGATTTGTGTGATGCGTGGCTGGCAGCCATAGCAGCGTACCTGGGATAAGGTGTTGGCAATAACGAGGTCACTGACTGTTCGAAGCTTTTACCTCGTATTTGCATGGCAGAGTCGGGGGTTTGTCCCAGGTGTAGTGGGTTTGTAACCTGTCCAGCGTAGACCGGTAGTTGTACCTACCCATTAACAAAGTTCAGACTTTATTGGTAGTGCTACTGGGACGGGTAATATGTCGTAAAGGTTAGTAGTCTGGCTTAGTTTGTCCTGCCACGTCCCCCTTGATTTCTCTCTAGCCCTCTTAGTCTACTATCCGAACCATGCGTTCAGCCCTGCCATGCGCAGCCGGATGGGCTGGCGCAGTTAAGCATCGACGGATACCCTGGCAGCCAGATACTGTTCGAATTGCAAGCCGGCATAAACTGAGGCCCATTGTGCAAAACCAGCTACATCAGCAGCCATGCGTGCAAAAGTTTGTCCAGAGCTGTTCATAACTCAGCCTCGGTGCGCTTGTGAAGCCATGAGATGATTCCAACCACGTTCCGAATATGCTCAACCACCAATCAAAAAAGTGTTCCCCTTTGTTGGCCAGCGAAGTCAATATGCACTCTACCATGATCCGGGGATTTCCCATCCTTATTGGTGCTTGTGGGGGGCGTAGCCTTGCCTCTGACAGTCATGCATGTGCAACTCAAGCGTTCAATGTCTTTGTCAGCCCTGGCCACCAGCACGTAACTCCTGCCAGGACTTTCTTTGTTGACTATGCCCGGTACCCTCACGCACACATGCCCAGGACGCTTCTTGGAGCTGCTCGGAATTTACCACCCTGTCACCCATAAGATGCACCCCTTCAATAGACAGTTCGGTCGTCTGGACGGAATGGTTTAAAAGTCAGTTTTTTTTCCTCAGCAGCCTTTACCTACCCAGTTCAGTATGCTGACAAAGGTCTTCTTGGCTGTGACCCTCGCGATGTCGGCTGCTGTCAGCAGACTCTATGCAGGTCTCCAAGCTAAATGGAGGGTGGAGCAGGGTCTCCTTTGATGGGCCAAACGGTATGGCTCAGGCACGGATCGGCGTGTGAGATGGCTTTTGCCCCGGTGGGTGGAAGCAGCATTAGAATAGGCAGCGAGGAATCAGACCTCTCATCATTCTAGGAGACAGAATGTCGGGTTAGCTTGTTTCCGCTAGGACTTCCAAGAAGAGGCTTTGGCGTACAATAGAAAAGGTCTACCGCTAAAGCTACCTCATGCGAATTGTTTGGACTCCAAGGCGATGATTGCGAGGCTCCCGATCAAGTGGCCTTAATTGCATTCTGCTCTGGAGAGCATCTTTGAGTAAAAACGACTGCTGGCCTTCGCTGCCAGTCTGGAACTGGTGACTCAGGATGGCGCCGACCCCAAAAGCGAGGCATTCAAGGGACGCTCAGAGCAGGATTGCTAAGGATGAAGGACTGGTGTCTGACGGTTAATACGGCTTTGATACCTTGAAGCTTTCTGTTCCGGATGGCCCCATGTCCAAGTGGTTTTTTTATCGTAGTCGATGTAGGGCGTTCTGCTATTGTTGCCCTTATGGCAGAACACGTTGTAAAAATTTCTGACGGCCTAGGAACGCCTGGGAGGATTGGTTTGTTTTTGGGTCTGGGAGCATCTGTTGATAGCCTTCACCTTCTTTCTGTGTGAATGCCTTGCTGCATCATAAATAGCCCAAAAATTCAACCGGTTATGGCCAGTGTCACATTTTTCCTCTTTACTTTGGAGCTGATTTCCTAAACTGTAAGACTTCTCTTAACCTTGGTCTCTACTGGATGCATTTTTTCTGAGACCAGTACATCGCGAAAATATGGACACACCCTTGTGATTCCATTTAGTAGTGTTGCATGAGCTTGGAAAACGCCTGAGCAACACTACACCGGATTGGAAGGCGGTTACATTGAAAGCCCCTCATGTGTTAGTATAAACTCTGTGCCTCTGCTGTTATGGATCAATGGGAGTGTTGATAGCACTGAGCTAGGTGAGTTTGTGAATATTTTCCTCCCCCTAGAGAGTGCAGTAAATGTTGCACTACTGGTCACTGGGTATCGCTTGGTTGGAGCGCATGGTTCAGTGGTTGCCTTATAGTTCCCCACATAACACACTTCACTGGTGTACTTAGGGATTCCCACCTGACGTGGTTGATTGGTTCTAAAAAAAAATAAAAAATAAAAAAAAAAAAAAATAAAAAAAAAAAAAAAAAAAAAAAAAAAAAAAAAAAAATAAAAAAAAAAAAACCCCTTGAGCTACTTAATCTATTTACTGCTCGTCAATTATTTGGTTTGAGCGCGAATGGGACCTTCTGCGCCTTTAAAATGTTAATCTGGGGCGGGCTTATTGTTTTTCAAAGGGGGGGGTCTCTAAATGCAATTGGGTCCCCCTGGTACATGCTAGCAGTCCCGTCGGAAACATCTTGGCAATTCCTTGAATAGGTTCTCCTCCCAGTTGGTTGTAGCATTGCTAGTTGATCCGGTCATCCCAATCCCAGTATCACAGCGAACCATTCGATCCCTACAGGCTAGGGCGGTCCCGCTGGTCGACGATGGTCAGAGCAAGATTTTGCGTGGTGTTTAATGAAACTAGAAAATGTCCAAGACCTACTACCTGGAATTCGATTTCCCTGATAGTCTTTTAACACTAGTTTTACTGTAGTTCTCTCTGGTTTAATGTTCGGATAGGCGTGGACTGGTATTCCAGGGGATACCATGATCAAATATTGACCCTGATTCGAGCTCCACTCTCGCAAGCGTTCTCCCCTCGATGCTCACTCTCATCCAAACCTTCTCCCTTTCCACCCCTGGCATGCCAATGGACTGTCTGATGCGTTTCTTCCCTGTCACCGGTTCTCCTATTCGGTTCCACTGTTCCACTGTCTGTCATCGTGTCGGCGGTGTAGTGGCTGCCGCATCTTTTGGACTATAACTCTTTTTTGTTGACGGCAGACCCTTTCGATCACACCTGTGCCCCCTGTTATTACACAGTCACGGCACTATGGCATCGAGACCTGCATTCAGACTGCGGTGATGCCTCTCCGCAGCCTTGCACATTGAATTCCCACGATCCTCCTCTTTTGCGCCAGTTTCTATCTGATAGAGTTTGACATCTTCGTTGTCGTCTTCAGGTCACTCTGGTTTCTTATGTCCTCGTGACGTGGTTGTCACTGTGGGCTAGTTTCTTTCCCCCTCTCCTTCTTCTCCCTGGTTTCGTTGGCAGGTCCGGAACTGCTTCATTGCGTGGCTGTCTGACTTCTTTGCTGCTTTGGCAGTGCTGCCTCTGCAATGGCTTCTCGGCCACGGTTATGTTAGCCTATCAGTACGTTTGCTCTGAAGGGAGAGTCTTTCAGACGAGACTACGCAGTCTCTCATTGCCATCGCATGTTGCAATTCACAGGCTCCTCCGATGTGGTCTCAAGGCTGCCTACAAAATCTCTATGGTGTTCATCCTCCTTCTCTGTCCCTTTTGTAAAATTTGTGCCTTTTGAGTAAATTGAGACCACTTGCATAATTTGCTCAAGCATTCGGTTCAGTCGGACCAGTCATTTGTTTGACATCTCTGCGGGTTTCTCCAGCGCCTTCTCTCTTTTTTTGGAAAACGGCCCGTCCGCAGTAGTGTAAGAAGACAGCCCTCTATCCTGTGATCCCAGATTTCTTCCATTCTCGTTGCTTTCTAAGAACATAAGAAAGCGATCGATATACGTTTCCCAAATCCTCCTCATTTCCACGGATGAAGGGTCAGCGGTGCGTTTTACCAGGCCATCTCTCTCGCTTCGTTCAATCTCCGCGTGCTTCGGTCGCTGCTCTACGACGATCCCACCTTCAGTCACCAGTTGTTCCGTCCGAAAGAAGCACGTTGAGACCGGGGTGGTTCAAACGCAAGTCTTTTATTTAACTCCTAGGCAAAATACGAAACATGGCCCAAGCCGCGGCAGCCCTTTATCAATGACACTTGTTTAACTCTTCCCGCCGTTTGGCGGCTTCCCGGATGGGTTCCTAGTGAACCAATCCGTAAGTGGCCTTTTCGGCCAATCAGAACAAGAGACTTGGAACCTACCAAGTCCCATACAGAACACAACCCATACAATCATTTAAGACTAACCTATAATCATACCCTTTTCATACACCCTCCTCCTCCTCCTCTTCCTCCTCCTCTTCCTCCTCCTCTTCCTTATCCTCCTCCCTCCATTTCATCATAGCCAGAGGGGTTTGGGGACTTTGCAAGGCTCTGCTTAAGATTTCTGATTTCTGCCTGGTCTACAAGATTCACAGGCACACAAACATTTCTAACCTCTGCAACACGCCAGCTCTTGAGATTTTTGAAGATCTTGTAGCAATGCCGATTAAAGAAGGACCACTCAAAGGGACAGTGGGGATTGGCTCCAGTTCCTGTGTGGGAAAAGAGGAAACCCAATGAAAAGATGGCCAGGGGAGGATGATGATGATGATAAGGATAAGCGGGGAGGAGGAGATGGAAGAGAATGAAGAAGAGGAATAGGAGATGGAGGAGGAGGAGGAAGCGGAAGAGGAGGAGATAGCTGGGTCTGCAAAACGTTCTTGACCATCTTTTTTTAAAAAAAATATTTTTATTAAACAATTTTCCTCATTTTATAACACCATTTTCATTCTTTGCAACTTTTCAGTTTCGGTATACATATGCTCCACATACATTGTCACTATAATAAAAGCACAAATATTAAGACATGGGAAAATACCCGAAGAAACCTAAATACCACACCCACACCCACACACATATATAGTTTCACTGTAATATCTTTATATCTACTATTTAACCAATTATACCATGTGTTCCAAATCAAATAATATTCATTTTCTCCTCTATCTTTTATTTCTATGGTCAGCCTATCCACTTCAGTACACTCTAATACTTTCTTTATCACACTTTCCTCAGACAGTATAGTACCCATTCTTGACCATCTTTGATGACAATAAATTCAATCCAGCTTGGGTTACAGACGCAGTGACTGCAATTTGCAAATTGTCCAAAGCCTGATGAGGTTTAGTCTTGGTTCAATTTGCAGAACTTGGGCCGCGAGTCCCCAACTGAGCCAAGTTTGGCCTAAGGGGTGAAGGCACCAGGCTGGAAAGTGGGAGATCTTGCCAACAGAGACATACGGTGGGATATAAATTGCACTGTAAGCCAAACATGAACAAAAGCAACTTCAGGAAGAGGATATTGGGGGGACAAATCAGAAAGAGGTTCAAGGCAAGAGAGTTGATTCCTCTGGACACAAGAGACCCTGCTCGAACTCACCCCTAAAGGAGAGGGCCACAACCAGCAAGCCAAGACTTAGAAAAATGAATCGCTCCATGGTCTTCCTTCCTTCCCTGCAGAGAGAAGCAAAGAGGGGAGATGAAGAAGGGGGAGGGGTCAAGGCCTTTGGGAGGGGCTCCTCAGGAAGGGATCACCACTAAGCTCCAAGTCGGGGGTCCCATAGTTTGTCTCCCAGTTTTGGGCTCCCCACTTGGCCCCCATTTCTCCCTCCTTGGTCACACAATGGCTTTAACGGGTTAGAACAGAGGTCTCCAAACTTGGCAACTTTAAGACTGGTGGACTTCAAAGTCTGGGTTAGAGTATATCCTGAACTAGCATGTCTTGATTGGGGGAAGTTCTTAAGAAAGGCTCTCCCATAGGCCTCTCTCTGTCCCCCAGAGACCCCCCCCCAAAAAAGATCCCTTGGTTCTTGCCTCTCAGATCACCTGCTGAATCATAAGCATTGCCTGCAGCCCCCTGGAGGAGATTCCTTCAGGTGGAGAGACACAGACATAGGAGTGGTCTGGTGCAGGGGTCTCACCTGTCAGGTGTGCACAGGTGGAAAAGCTGCACTCACTTGCCCTTTAGCCTTCTGGCAATTCAAGGCTTTTCCTCCTTTAAAGGGAAGGGAGGCATTTATAGGCAAGGAAGGGGGGTGGATTTCTGTTTTTGGGGGGGTGCAGAGAAAGAGAAATTTCTTTGTGTGCAAATTTTGGTCTAAGTGCCATGATGTAGCTTGTTTGCACAAACACACACACAGGATTTCCATTCTGCCAGGTGAGCTCTCACAGAGATAAATCTGCAATTTGAGGTCATNCCCCCCCCCCCCATCTGGGTCTCAGGGCTTCTGTTGTCAGATTTGTGAGCGAGATTTCTCAAACTTTCCTTCAGGATCCACAGGGATAAACAGCTCCCAGCATCCTCCCCAGGGAGGGCTTCGCTCCCTTCCCACAACAGGCCAAGACCTCAACCCGGGTTAAGAAAAGGGAACGGCCGCTTCAGTCACACAATCTGCTGGATGAGCGGCTGGGTTTTCAAGAAAAGCTGAACCACAAACCACACAGGTGTTTTCACTGAGTCTCCCCTGCAAACTCCCTACAACACAGAAGCATAGGAAGCTGACAGCTGCAAAAGACCTTGTGGTCCATCACAATTTATGTTGTTTTGTTTTATTTCTCTATTTTCTTTGGATGAGCAACTTTATCCCAGCCATGTTCAAACTCAGTTACTGAGGACTGGCCCATCCCCTGTGCTGGATGCTGGTTCCAAGCTTCGACAGCTTTTTCTGTGAAGTCCAACTTTCTAATGTGGCTTCCCAACATCCCTCCTGTCCATTTGACTTCATGCCTCCATGTTCTTCTTGTGTTTTGATGAGCCCAAGGAAAGAGAGAGAGAGAGAAAGAGAGAGAGAGAGAAAGAGAGAGAGAGAGACTTTTCCACGTCATTCTTTTAATTTGGGACCAAATGAAACTCTCCTTTCTGCATGTGCCACAAAATGAAACCCACCGTCCTGGTTTCCTCAGCATGAGGCACTTAAGCCTCAGAAGAACTAGTCAACCATTGTAGGTTGTGTTAAAAAAAGAGGTGGGGGTATTCCTCAGAGCAGATCAACATGTTGTCTGAATCTAGTCGAGGTTTTGCTGGTGTGAGAGGCTCAGCACCATCACTTCTCAGATTTTGAACTCTTTTCACAGCAAGCAGCTCATCTTATTAATTTTATGCCTTTCATTTTTAAAGTGTCCGATGTTTGAAGCCTGGAGCCTCCAAAAGAGAAAACACCACAAAGTATCAACACAAAGTGCCACAAGCCCAAAGCTGTCTTCTTCCCTTTGGAAAGGAAAACAGGAAGAAAAGTAGAAGGAACAAGGAAGCCAAACCAAACAGTTTGGTCATTAAATGTCCTTTGTCGGAAATACTAGCTCAAAGCTTTGCTCAACCCATATTGCAAAATGTTTTTTATAAACCCACATTATATTTGTGCACAAACATATGCATCCGGGCAGAGAGATTTATAATCCTGTACCTTAAAACACAGGAACATTTTGTTTCTGCTTCCCAGGCTCTCTACCCTTAAGTGATGGAACAGACCAAGACATGAACAGTTTCAACTGAAGGCACTTTGGTATTTGGGACCAGCCGTTTGTTAGCTTGAATCTCAACCTTATTTATTTTATAAATCACACAAGGTAGTGCATCGACTTAATATGCTTCCCTCCTCTTCTTTTCCCCACAACAACAACCTTGCGAGGTGGATTGGGCTGAATCACTGTCCCAAATTCACCCAGCTGGCTTTCATGTGCAGACTGAGACTAGAACTCACAGTCTCCTGTTAACTGGCCCAATCAGACACCCAGTTTTCATGGCTACGACAGGACTAGAACTCACCGTCTCTTGGTGACTGGCCCAAACCACCCAATTAATTTCCATGTTTAAGGTGGGAAACTAAAACTAGAACTCCCAGTCTCCTGGTTTCACCCCTAACTGAAGGCAGGGGAACAATGGGGGTCCTTGGTGCTCTCTGAGCTCGGTGGTCTTGCTTGTGCCCATTTTCTCGAGAGCCAAGTGGGGAGAAGAACCAACCAACCCTCGAATGGGCAAATCGAGGCAAAATTATTGTGGTTCCTCTATTTCTGCCTTTCCCGCCTGGCCCCTCTGGGTGCTTCTAAGCAAGGCTGATGAACCAGGATATTTGCTCTGTTGTGCACACCTGGAGTCCACACTTGATTCAGGAATCCAAGGCTACAAGCGCCGCCTGATATTTCCGTGTCCTTTCTTTCTTTTTTTCTGACCAAAAGAAATGTTCACTCTCAGCTAAGCCTTTAATAACCATAAAGCCACAAAGACCTTCAGGCTAAATGGCAAAGGGTAAGGTGAGAACAAGAATTCAGACATTATTGGCCTTAAGAGGCTGTCTTCATTTCATAAAATAGAATAACAAGAGCTGGAAGGGACCTTGGAGGTCTTCTAGTCCAACTGCCTGCCTTGGCAGGAAACCCTACACCATTTCAGACAAGTGCTTATCCAACATCTTTTAAAAAACTTCCAGTGTTGGAGCATTCGCAACTTCTGCAGGCACTAATTAATTGTTCTGTCATTGTTCTCCTTGGTTCTAAGTTGTTTCTCTCCTTGATTAGTTTCCACCCATTGTTTCTTGTCTTGCTTCCAGGGGCTTTGGAGAATAGTTTGACTCCCTCTTCTTTGGGGCAGCCCCTGAGATACTGGAAGATGCTCTCCTGTCTCCCCTGGTCCTTCTCTTCCCTAGACTAGCCAAGCCCAGTTCCTGCAATCATTCTTCATATGTTTGAGCCTCCAGTCCCCTCATCATCCTGGTTGCTCTTCTCTGCACTTCATCATCCTGGTTTGCTCTTCTCTGCCACTTTTCTAGAGTCTCAACATAATCTTTATGAATATTTTATTTTTTCTGTTAGTACACAAGAGCTTCTGCACTAAGACAAATTTCTGTTGTCCAATCACAACTGGCCAATAAAGAATTCTATTCTAATTCTATTCTATTCTAAAATCTTCTATTCTCTCTTGTCTATTCTATTCTATTTGTGTTCCTTTATTCTGTTCTTTACTATTCTTTTTATTCTTAATCTTCCATCTTCCTGTCATATATTTCTTTTCTTTTTCTATTCCTATTTTTCTATTCTATTTCTGTTCTGTTCCAGTCTATTCTTCATTCCAATATCTTATCTTATGTATCTTATGTTATCTTAGTATCTTATCTATTCTATTCTATTCTATTCTTCACCTTATTTCTATCTATCTCTCCTGTTCTATGTCCATTCTCTTTATTCCTGTTCTTTATTCTATTCCATCTTACCCTTGTTGTATATTTTCTTTTCTTTTTCTATTCCTATTTTCTATTCTATTCTATTCTATTCCGGTTCTGTTCCATTCCAAAAAGCTGCTCCTGGACTCTGGAGTCTGGGCTCCCTCCAGGTTCACACGGCCTCGGGCAGATCAAAAGGCCCTCCCTCCTTGCTCCCCCCATTGTCCCATGTCCAAGGCACAAAACTTCCTGTCTTTTTGCATGCCTGCAAAGGAACCTGCACACCGCGGTGTCCTCTAGGGTGGTCTTCTTTCAAACGTGGCAGCTTAAGACCTGTGCGGACTTTCAACGTCCAGCATTCCTATCCTCCAGTCATGTTCGCTCAGGAATTCTGGTAAAGACCCCTGGAATAGATAGAGGAAGAGAAGGTAGGAAGTAGAGTGGATGGACGGATGGAATGGATAGGTAGGTAGCTAGGTAGGTGACCCAGATTAGATATGATAGACTACGATAATTAAGATGACTAGATAGATAGAATAGATAAGATGAGATCGTTTAGATAGATAGATACAGAGAGAGGAAGTAACAGAGAAGATAGAGACGACAAGGAGGAGGAGGCGGGAAGATGAGAGGATGAGAGAGAGAATGAGAAGAATTGAGGTTAGAAGAATAAGAAGATAGGAGAAACGCCATATTTAGATCAAATTAAGTATAAAGTATAAGTAGTATAGATTACATCAACATTATGATGCATTAGATAATCTAGTATTGGTGTTGAATGAAGGGATGTATGCATGTTTATGCATTGGTATGGCTGAGTAGGTGAGGTGGAATAGGAATAAAGATCAGAGAGTAGAAGGAGAGAGAAAAGAGAGAGAGAGTAGGCGATGAGGAATCGAGAGATGAGTAGGTGGAATGAATCCAAGGTAAAGAATGATGCTAATGTTAGTAAGCGGCAGTCTCGCGAGTAAGATGAGTCGTAACCTCTGGTGTTGAGAGAACGATTAGATTAATTTCAGTAAGGTATAGACTAGATACATAAGTTACCATAAGTAGATACATAGTGATATGGTCATATTTGAATCGGTATTCTGATCGGTTCGTGCATATGGCTGGATTATCGGGTAGAAGGTATCCCTGTATCTATGGTACTAAGGTAGGTGGATAGATGCCTACCCTCTCTAATCATTTAGGTAATCAGATTAGGATATACGATTATCGTAAGACCGGATCTTAGATCTAACTTGAACAGCTTTTTAGAAAGTAACTGGGGGATGTGGATGCAATTCTAAGTTATGGCTGAGAAATTTCCGTCCATTCGGGCTAGGTCATAGTATGTTATGCTGCGAGGGAAATTTACTGGGTGAGGGTGAGGAAGTAAGAGTAGGTGTGGCGTTTAAGATCGATGATTCGAGTACTTGTTTGATTAGAGATGATAGACTGTCTCGAGAGTATATAGAATAGAACATAACCATACATTAGATGGGAAAATTAGAGGACTCGAATGGAATGATGTTATGGATAGAGAGTAGGTAGGTAGGAGGTGGATAGTATGCGTGATGTCTTGATCAATGTGATACGATGTATCGATTAACCGAATTAAGAATAAGATTAGATAGATAGATAGAATTGATGGAAATTGAAGGGATTGATGGATATGTTATCGGATAGTGTAGAGTAAAGGGAGGTGGTTCATGAAATGGTGCAAGTGATTGTGAGATTAAGATAGAATAGATAAAGTATCGGATATAGAGAATACAGTACGATACCATTTAGAATATCGTATACAATAGGATGGATGAATTGGATTGATGGATGATCTGTATGTGATACTTAGGGTAGGTAGGTCGGTATGCTGGATTGAAAATGTCGTATAAGATTTCAGATAGATAGATATTGAAATTACGATAGATAGATAGATAGATAGATAACAGACAGTACCAGGAAACAGACAGAACAGTGCTACAGAACGTGCACTAGAATACTATTACGTATGGATGATGGTGATCATTGGCTATGGATTGGATGGAGATTAGGTAGTGGTAGGTGGATAGGAGTGATTGTGATCATCTATCATTATCAATACAATTTGCATGAAAGATTAGATATAGCATTAGATAGATAGATATTCATAGATAGATAAATAGAATTACCACTGTTAAAATGTAGGTGAGTTAATGTAGGTCCTATCAAGGGATGGGATGGTAATGATTTCTGTGGTGATCGGGTAAAGTTTCCATTATGGTCAAGTGAATGATGATCCGGATCATGATTATAGAAATAGTATGATCAATGGATATGGAGGTAGGTAGGGTAGGTGGATAGACGGTACTTTTGATGATATGATAACATGGGAATGGAAATCCAATGGTCAATCCATAGGATTAAGCGTAGGTTAAGGTGGGATATATGGATAGTCATGTGATAATAAATGGAATCTATTGACATATCGTTCATATGGCCAATATTGATGGAATTGAATAGTGGAAATTGAGGGAATTGTCAACTTCCATCCATATGATAGAATGAATAGGTAGATAAATCCATTAGATAGTGGTACATTGATGGATTGATTAAGATCCTGAATTCAGATGAAATAAATTCAGCAATCCTTGATAGATGGTAATTTGATAGCATGATTAGCGATAGATAGAAGAAGATAGATAGAATAGATTAGAATGATCTAGCAATAGGATAGATTAGTATATTGCGTATGATGGATTGAATGGTATCGAATAGAAAATGTGATAAATAGATGGATTGATAGATTCCGGATAAAGCATACCTAGTATGGATTGATAGAATATACAATGGATTGATTTGGCATTATTGGATGGATTGCAAATATGGTGCATGGAGGATGGTATGATTAGTGATAAATAGAGGATATAAGATTATAGGAGGATTGATAGATAAATGGATTGATGGATGGAATTGATGTCCATCTAAATGATGCGTTTATATGGACATATGTCTATGCGAGTCAAGGTCCATCCATGCTAATATAATGTAGATAGAAGATGGATGGAATGAATGAATAAGATATAGAATAAGTAATGAGCATGGTACTCAACACAGAATACTATACAGATACCAAATCCTAAGTCAGCATCTCAAATAAAATAGCAAAAAATCCACAATAGATCCAAGGAATATTATATCTGATAGGAAAGGTACGAAAGAGAATCAGCATAAGAAGAAATTGCAATGAATAGAATCAAATAAAAAGATTCTAAATAAGATAGACAGATCACAAGAATCTATCAATCCATTCTCATTATTCATCTATCATCCATTCAATCCATCAATCCATCTTTCATCTATCGTATCTATCTATCTATCTATCTATCTATCTATCTAAATCTATCTATCATCTAATCAATCATCTATCAGATCTATTTATATCTATCATCTAATTCATCCATCAATCCACCTATCTATTTAATCTAACCTATCATCTAATCATCGGAATCACAACCACACAAACCATCAACCATTCTATCAAGGTCCAAGAATCCACTATCCATCTATCCACCCTACCACCGATCCGATCCAACCAATCCATATCATCCATCAATCCGTCTATCCACCTACCTACCTAACCTACCTATCCATCCATCTATCTATCATCCATCAATCCATCAAATCCACCTACCTTACCTGATCCATCCATCCATCATCAATCCATCTAATGTATCTATGTATCTATCTATCTATCTATCTATCGTATCTATCTATCTATCTATCTATCATCCATCAAATCCTCTATCCACCTACCTTACCTACCTATCCATCCATCCATCCATCCATCATCCATCAATCCATCTATTGTAATCTGTGCTGTTGTCTGTCTGTCTGTCATGTTGTCTGTCTATCTATCTATCTATCTATCTATCTATCTATCTATCTAATCTATCTATTCATCCATCTATCCACCTACCTACCTACCTACCTATCCTACATTTCATCCATCAATCCATCAATCATCTATGTATCTATCTATGTATCTATGTATCTATCTATCTATCTATCTATCTATCTTATCTATCCATCCATCAATCCAGTCTATCCACCTTACCTACCTACCTACCTATCCATACATTTCATCCATTCAATCCATTCAATCCATCAATTCATCTATCTATCTATCTATCTATCTATCTATCTATCTATCTATATCCATCTGATCCCACTACCTACCTACTACCTATTTCCATACATCATCCATCAATCCATTCAATTCCATCTATGTATGTATGTATCTATCTATCTATTCTATCTATCTATCTATACTATCTATCATCCATCAATCCAATCTATCCACCTTACCACCTACCTACCTATCCATACATCATCCATCAATCCATCAATCCATCTATCTATCCATATCTATCTATCTACTCTATCTATCGTATCTAAATCTATCATCCATCTATCCACCTCCTACACCTACCTATCCATACATCATCCATCAATCCATCAATCCATCTAATATCTATCTATGTATCTGATGTATCTATCTATCTATCTATCTATCTATCTATCTATCTAATCTAAATCTATCATCCATCAAATCCATCTACTCCACTACCTACCTACCTATCCAATAACATCATCCATCATTCCATCAATCCATCTTATGTATCTATTATGTAATCACTATCTATGTATTCTATCTATCTATCTATCTATCTAATCTATCTATCTATCTCTAATCATCCATCAACCATCTATCCACCTACCTACCTACCATACCTATCATCCATACATTCATCCATCCAATCCATCAATCTATCTATCTATCTATCTAAAATCTATCTATCTATCTATTAATCTATCTATCTATCTATCATCCATCTATCCACCTTACCTACCTACCTACCTATCCATACATCATCCATCAATCCATCAATTCCATCTATGTAGTCTATCTATGCTATGCTATGTATCTATTGTATCTATCTATGTATCTAATCTATCTATCTATTCTATCTATCTATCTAATCATCTATCTATCTATCTATCTATTCTATCTATCTATCAATCCATCATCCATCTATCACCTACCTACCTACCTACCATCCATACATTTCATCCACTCAATCAATCAAATCCATCAAATCCATCAATCCATCTATCCATCTACCATCTATCTAATCTATCTATCTATCTATCTATCTATCTATCTAATCTTATCATATTCTATCTATCTATCTATCTATCCTATCTATCTATCTAAGTCTATCTATCTATCTATCTTATCTATCTATCTACTCTATCTAATCTGATCCACCCTACCTAGCTACCTACCTATCCATCCATCCGTCCATCCATCTATCCTACCTCGTCTGTCCTCTATCTATTCAGGGGTCTTCAAAAACTTGCAGCTTCGAGACTGGTGACTTGCACTTCCAGAATTCCTCCTCCAGTTCAGGTTAGCTCGGGAATTCTGGAGTGGAAGTCCGCCGTCTCCTAAGGCTGCCAGGCTGAAGCCTTTTGCTCTCGGGGCAATGCTGATCCTGAATTTGGAGCCTTGTGGGCTCCGAAGGAAGGCGTGGCCTGGGGTCGGAGCTGATCGACAATGAAGGGTTGAGAGAGAGAGACCGCCTCCCCAGCCGCCCCTCTGCAAAAGGGGCAACTGCGAGCTCTTCAAGCCGGGGCTCTGCCCATCCACCAAGCCGCTCCGCGCATCGCCTGGCCTGCGCGCGCCCCCTGCCGCCGCTTTTGCCAGGCGCTGAAAAAAAGAGCGGGGGGCGGGCGGGGCGCATGGCGCAGGAGGGAACGCTTTCCTGCCCGGGCTCCGGCGTCTCAGAGCTGCGCGAACACGGAAGTGACGTGGGGGGGCGGGGGGCGTGTGGAGAACACACGTGTCTGGATTCAAATTGGCGGGGGGGGAAAGGAGGCGGGAGGAGGCGCATCTTTGGTATCCTGCGCTGCAAATAAGTTCATGCCTCGTGCGAAGCGGCCGGGACGGGGAGGATGGGACAGGAGTGCCAGGCTGGGGGAGGGGAGGGGGGGAGCCCAACTGGTCCCTGAGCATGCAAACAACGGGGGGGGGAGGGCTGGGCGCGCAAGGGGTGCTCAGGATCGGGGGGCAGGGAAGCGGCGCTGGGGCCCTTCTTCTCCCTTGCAGGAAGGGGGTCCAGCCTGGGGATCCCCTTGATGGGGGGGTCTGGGGGGCTTCGGGGCGGCGGGTTGAGTCCCGGGACCCCGCCCCCCCTTTCCCCAGCGATCTCGGGATCTTGGGTCCGCGTGGCCCAGCAGCCCCGCATAACGGACGCGGGTTCGGCCGAACAACCCCAAAAGAGGGCAGGTTTGCGGGCTCCCCCCACCGGAACCCAAGGCTTTGCAGGGCAACGCTCAGCCGCGTCCCCCTCAAAGACAGGCGGAGCCCCAAGAGTCGGGGCTGCGCTGCTCCTTTGCCCCCCCCAGTGGAGCAGAAACCCTGCAAAAGTTTTGGCACCCCATCCCTCCACCTCCGGCTAACTTGGTTGAAGGGGGGCACGAGCGCAACCCCAGAATTCCCCTTCAGGGCCCCAAACTTCCGCCCCACAGGCGGGAATTCTGGGAGTTGAAGTCCCCCCCCCGTCTTCAAAGCAAGCCACGAAAATTGAGGAACCCCAAAGTTTCCCCCCTTGTATTTTTCATTCAATCAATCAAAATCAATCAGACAGAGCTGGAAGGGACCATTGGAGGTCATCTAGTCCAGCCCCCTGTTCAGGCAGGATACCCTGGGACCATTTCAATCAATCCAATCAATCAATTCAAATCCTCAATCAGAACAGCTGGCGAGGGACCTCCGAGGTCATCTAGTCCAGCCCCCTGCTCAAACAGGAGTCCCTATATCATTTCAGACAAGTCTGTCCAGTCTCTTCTTGAAAACCTGCAGTGATGAAGCACCCACAACTTCTGGTGGCAAGCAGTTCCCCTGGTTAATGGTCCTCACTGTTAGGAAGGTTCTCCTGCGTTCCAGCTTGCATTGCGAAGGAAAAGCAGCAGCTTCTGTGAAAGGCAAATGCAAACTGAGCCAGCCGTGTGCAGCAGCTGCCCAAAAAAAGCCCACACAGTTCTAGGCTGTAAAAGCAGAGGGACAGAATCAAGATCAGGTGAAGTGTTACTACCACTTTACAAGGGCTTGGTAAGGTCATGTTTTGAATATTTGCATCCAGTTTTGGTTGTCATGATGCAAAGAAAGATGTTGGGACTCTGGAAAGGGTGCAGAGAAGAACAACAAAGAGGATTTTAGAGGACTGGAGGCTAAAACACATGAAAAACAGTTGCAGGAATTGGGGATGTCCAGTTTGATGAAAAGAAGGACTAGGGATGGTACAATATCTGAGGGGCTGCCCCAAAGAAGAAGGAGTCAAGCTATCCTCCAAAGCCCCTGAAGGCAGGAGAGAGAAGCAGCACATGGAAACTCACCCAGGAGAGAAGCTACTTAGAACTGAGGAGGAATTTCCTGGCAGTGAGAACAATTAACCAGTGGAACTGCTTGCCACTAGAAGTGGATGCTCCAACACTGGAAGATTTTTAAAAGATGTTGGATAACCATTTGTCTGAAGTGGTGTAGGGTTTCCTGCCTAGGCAGAGGGTTGGACTAGAACAGCGGTCGCCAACTGGTGGGCCGCGAGAAAATGTTGGTGGGTCACAGAGAAATCTCACCCCCAGAGCACCCCCCCCGCAAAGCAATTAATCCAGGCTGCACGGGAACACAAGGCTGTGCCGCCCACATGGCCCGCGGGAACTCTCCCCACCCACTCACTCCTTACCCAGTACACTTGCCTGCCTAAATTGCTTAATTTTTCCTTTTTCGCCCATCGTTCTGTTCTGCTGTGCCGGGAGATGTAGATACGCTAGGAAGCAGGAATGGTTGGATTTCTTGCCCTTTCTAGGGAGTCTTAGATCTTTTAAAGCACAGCCGAGAACCTGCCCTTAAGCGACTTGAAGGTTCTATTATTCAGTTGCAGCACTCAGGCAACTAAATTTTATGTGACAGACTGGAGCTAGCGATGGCAGATAGATAGATCTCTGAATGATGTCTGTGAGGCAAAGTCATCTGCCTGCCTGCTTTGCCTGATTTTGGGTAAAAGTTGCTCTTTTTTTATAAAAAATTCAATATTTGTATAAATATAATATTTACATACAAGCCATCCCAGCCAGTCACATGACCACCAAGCCACACCCACAAATTAGGCCACACCCACAGAACCGGTTAGCGGTCCCCGGGGTTTAAAATTATGAATTTGGTGGTCCCTGAGGTCCAAAAAGTTGGTGACCCCTGGACTAGATGACCTCCAAAGTCCCTTCCAACTCTGTTATTCTGTTCTGTTCTATTAAAAAGTGAATCCTCCAGTAAATTTCCTTTTTGGCGCTGATTCCTGCATTTTTGTCTTTCCAGCTCTTTGAGGGATGTTTCAGTGCTGGGCCAGGCTGAGGCCTTGGCGGCTGGGAGCCTGCTCCACCCTCCGTGGGAGGAGCCTGGCCAGCAGTCCCCGCCCACCATCCCCCTGTCAAAGTCAACTGGCTTCTTCTGGCGGCCACCCAGCCTGGCGGTCTTCTCGGTTCTGGAAGGTGGGCGATTTCCGCCTCTTGGTTCCCACCAGCCAGCCTGCTTTGACCCTTTGGAGACCCTCCTCCCAAGACCGCTCGTGGGGCCCTCAACCGGAGCCCCATTATCCTCTGAGGACCCGCCTGCTGGTCTTCTCCATCATGACCTTCCAGCTGGTGCTGGCATGGCTGTATTTCCGGTCGGAGAAGGAGAAGCAGGACAAGCAGAAACGCATTGAGGAGTTGAGGAAAGTGGCCATCGGGCAAGGCAACTTCCAGCTGGTGGATCACACCGGGCGTCCTTGTTCCAAGGAGGACCTGAAAGGCAGCTGGATCCTCCTCTACTTCGGCTTTACTCACTGCCCAGATATCTGTCCAGAAGAGCTGGAGAAGATGAGCCGGGTGGTGAACATGCTGGACGCCGACCCCAAACTGCCCCGTCTCCAGCCCATCTTCATCACCGTGGACCCTGAGCGTGATACAGTGGAGGCCGTAGCCAAATACGTGAAGGAGTTCCATCCACGGCTGCGGGGGCTGACTGGCACTCCGGAACAGGTGAAGGAGGCTGGACGGTCCTACCGCGTCTACTATAGCACTGGCCCCAAAGATGAGGACAATGATTATCTGGTGGACCACACGGTCATTCTCTACTTGCTTGCTCCGGATGGGCTCTTCTTGGATTACTACAACCGCTACAAGACGGATGTGAAGATTGCGGAGAACATCCGGGGACACATGACCACTTACAAGACCCTCCTCACCTGAGCCGGGGATTATGGGGGGTTGGGGAGAGAACTGGGGGATGGGAGGGGTTTCATTTGGGAGGCTCCAGGCCTTGTGAAAAGACAGGCTGTGGGTTGTGCGTGTGTGTTTTTGCAGATTTGCGTGCCGTTTTGGATGGCGGGTTGTGCGGGGATTGTTGTGGTAACAATAATCATGCTTGGAAATGGAGTTTCGTATCCTCTGGGTATTCGACTGGCGTTTCCTTTTTGTAAAAAAAGGTGCATCCAGGTGGTGTTTGTAGGACACAGCTACTCCTTAACGACCGCAATGGAATCAACGTTTCCACTGCTTGTTCACTGACCCTTTGTGATGACCCAGGGCGTGGCAAAAGGCAACACAGACAAATAAGCAATAAGGGTCCGTTTAATACCTCCAACTTTGCCCCCAAGGTCCAGGTTACCTTCGGGCTGGAGAAAAACTCTCCCAGGAACAACCTATGGCTGTAGAAAATTCAGTCCAAAACAAGGGACACACAAACTGTAACTTAAAATCCAAACAAACCAAGCTGAAGTAATTAACTTGACAGGGCAGGAGCAGGAATTTCAGACTTGAAAGCACAGCAAAACATGTTTGGGAAGATGCCAGGGACTCAGATAAGTCTCGACGATAGCAGATAATTCGATTTGGTCCCAGAAACTTGCTGTGCGCAGCTTCCCTTTTTTATACACTGTGTTCCCAGCTGCAGCTAATGAAGGGAATCAGGGCCTTTTCCTCCCCCCCTTAAGCCATGCAACCCACGTTGCTCCCTTCTCCGTTCCTCCCTGCGTGCCCTAGGATGAAGAGGGGGAGGCCCTGGGTCTTCCTCTGAACTCCCTCTCCCTTGTTCTACCTCTTCCCTGCTCTGCCCACCTGGACTTTGCCCTTTCCCAGTTTCCTCCACAGCCAGTGAAGCCCCACTCCTACTCCCTGTCAGCTGCTTGGCCTTCCCCTCCAAGTCAGATTCTGGCGGGCATGACACCCTTGCCTGATTCTATGACCTTTCTTGTCACAGTTAAGTGAACCACTGCCATTCTTTTTAGCCGCACGTTTATGAAGTGAATCCATCTTCCCCCATTGACTTTGCTGGTCAGAGGGTCGCAAAATGGGATCGTGTGACCAACACCCACCCATCCCTGGAACACTGCGACTATCGTACATTTGAGACGGTTGCCAAGCATCTGAATTTTGAGCACACAGGGATCATGCAACAGTCCATAAGTGTGAGAAACAATTGCCAGTCACTTTTCTTTTCAGTGGTGGTGTAACTTTGGTCACTAAATGAACTATTGTAAGCACAGGCAATCTTTGAATTATGACCAACTGAAAAAGGGGACTCGGGACCTGGGCTCGAGGGTCTGGTGGTTGGGCCCCTCCCTCCCCCTGGGGTCACGTGACTGAATTTTGGGCAACACAGCTATCCCGGGACTTGTGTTTTACGACAGTTTTTGCTGAAAACTTATTGTTCCCGTAGTGAACCATTGGGTTCGCTTGCGGCCTGCTGCAAAACAGGTCATAAAATCAGGGAGGCCATACGACCGACCCGCTTTATGACCCGAGGCCCCAGTCGTATGTCAAGTAGCTTTTCCCCTTTCTGTTCCATCATATTAGGAGCTGCCTGACACGGTTTAGATTCACACAACATTCCTTCTTATTCTCTCCCTTTCTTACTTTTCCGTGGTTTCTTTTTCCTTGCTATTTTATACTTTGATGAACTAATAAGAAGTTAAATCACCAAAAGGAACCAAAAAAAGGAGACGAGGAGGAAGGATGACCAGGTGGCGCAGAGTTCTCCGAACTTGGCAACTTTAGGACTTGTGGACTTCAACTCCCAGAATTCTCCAGCCAGCAACCCCTGAGGTTGCGCATTCTAGCTGGGGAATTCTGGGAGTTGAAAGTCCAGACAACTTTTTAAAAGTTACTTAAAAGTTGAGAAACCACCATTGAACAGTTTATCCAAGATGCCCAAACGGCCACAGGGCCGAGCTTCATTTTGGCAGCCACCTCCCTGCCCCTCCAAAGAAGCCAAGCAAAAGGGCTTCCTGGCGAAGGAGCATGGGAATTGTAGTGCAGAATCCTGGAAGGGCAACTGGTGACGAAAGGCTGACTCCCACTGAGTGGCAAAGCGTGGATGGGGCAGGAGGTGCACAAAACACATTGCAAGGGGCCAATGTTTGTCCCCACCCCTTTGGCTCTGAAGGTCTCATCCGGGTCTTGGTTGGGGGGGGTGGGCTGTGATGAATCTGGAGTTGAAGTCACAAAAAGCACATGCCCTGGTTTTGGAGTGTTGAGGCCACACAGCGCGCAGTGGAGACTTGTGCAAAGTTTTGACAGAATGGAGGGGAGGTTGGGAAGCACGCCCAGGGCCAGTCCTGAGTCTGGGGGAGGCTCGACAAAGGCCTGGTCGGAGGCAAGATGGGGCCAGGGGCCGTCCGACAGAATTATCACTGGCCTTCAGAGTTGGAGATCAGTGGGGAAGAACAACCTGGAGCCGTTTCCATGTCAAGCACAGAGCTGCCAGAAGAATGGAACAATTACAAACCAAGGGTCGATGTGGGAGAAAGACACAGGTGGACGGGAATGCGTTAGGAATATAAGTCCACCTAACAGGTATTTTGGTTAAGAAATATATGAGCAGGATAAACATTTAATACTGTCTCTCTTAAGGAATGCAAAGATGAATGAAATGGTGTGGTTTCTCAAAGCCATAAGACTGGAGCCAGAAACCTGGTTGATTTCGCAATCAGTCCAGAGATCTTCAGAAAGAGAGTGAATCCTGTTCCCGTTCTGTTGAGAAAGATTGCCGTTTGCTCCATTTTTCCTATGACTGATATTACTCGGATTTTACATGTAAGTCCTTGATACCGAACAACTGTTTTTGACACTGGAATTTGATATTATCCCTGGATTGAAAACTGACTAATTTAATTTGTGAATGACTTTGGATTGCTTATTTTGAACTTTGCTTAACGTTTCTGGAAGTAAAAACTCACATTTACTGTACAGTGTATCTGCATTGTGTGTATATTATTCAAACACTTCTCTCAAATACTTCTCCCTGTATGCACTCATTCTCCTCATGGGGAATTACCTCAACAAATGCCCTCCCCATAGGGATTAAAAGAGGAGCAAAAGGGGAAGGGGCTTTTGCAGGAAACAACTTGTTCGGCCGTGGGTTTGTTCCAGCCTTGTGGCTCTTGGCCTGTAAACCAGGGGTGGGCTTCAAAGCAGTTTACCACCAGTTTGGCGGGCACACTTTGCACTCCTGCACACTCCCTGTAGCTCCGATAGCTGATGCACGGCAGCAGCTGTGCTTCAAAAACAGGGAATAGAGGTCAGTATGGGAGTCCCAGTGGGCGAGTGGGCCCAACAGCAGAACGTTGGAGACTCAGAGCAAACCAGTTCTCTGCCAGCTGATCTTTGGCACTACTGGTACACCAGAACCAATAGAATAGAACTACTGCTGTAAACCCGGCCTTCCCTGCCAACAGTGAGTGTGGAACGGTTTACCAACAGCGTTCCCAGGAATGATAATCATCTGAAATCATTAGTCTGCCTTTGACGAGAATGTGGGCCAAGCTATTGCCTGAGTGTGAATGAACAAATTCCCATAACTGTAAAGAAAGAGGCTTTTGCTGGGACTCAGAATTGACTGGGTGCTTTTGGGGGAGGCCTAGGATGGAACAGGGAGATTAAAAGGCTTGGGGGTCAAAAAGGAACACAAACTGCACCCTCTACAAAGCCCCTTTTATTGGGAGAAAGCTCAGGTAGGTGTAGAAAGGACCTCCTGACAAAATACTTGGTTGTTGTGTGTGTAGGGCAGGAGAAGCTATACAAATTTCATACATTTACATACATACAAATATACACACACACACACATATATATATATATATATATGGACATATGTACACAAATACGGACACTGCGCTGAGGCGAGGCGTCACTGCTTGCTGAGTGAAGGAGCCGTGTATGTCTGGAAGCGCTGGTGGGCCTTTTCCTGGGTCAAGAGGCGCAGCGCCATGGTGTCAACAGCCTCTTCCAGGCCTGGCTGTTGGGAGATTTCCACGGTGTAGTCGTTGGCCTGGAGGAACACACATTTCAGGGATGAAAGGATCCAGTGTGTGTGTGTGTGTGGGGGGTCCTCAGTGCGCTCTCTCAGGTCGGGTAGGGAGGAGTTTCCTTGCAGACATTTCATGACCCAACTAGGCTACATCAACTGAGCTAGAAACATTCACTTTTGTTGATAGGATCCAATTTTGCGCAGGAAATTCTAGAGCCCCAGAATTGGAGCAACCTTAGAGATCAACTAGGCTCACCTTCCCCCCCCCCCCCCCCNCCCCCCCCCCCCCCCCAATTGTCTGGGGAGGATCTCCTGAAGCTGTGTTACTTAGCTTTGGGCACTCAGAGATGGAGGGCAAGATAAGGAGTTCCAGAAGTGAAATAACACGGCAGTAAATCAAACCACTTGGGTGAACTCAGTGTTTGTTCACAACAAATGCCCCTTCCAACTGCCTCTCCTTTAAACTCCCTCCCCAGGTGTGCCTTGTGAAGGGACTCAGGGCCCTTTCCTCCCCCGTAAGCAATTCAACCTGTTGCTCCCTTCTCTGTTCCTCCCTGCCTGCCCTAGGATGAAGAGGGGGTGGGCCTGGGTCTTCCTCAGAACTCCCTCTTCCTTGCTCTCCCTCTTCCCTGCTCTGCCCAGCCAAACTGCCCTTCCCCACTTTCCTCCACAGCCAATGGAGTCATTCCCCCGCCCGACATCTGTTCATCTTCCTCCTTGGAGTCTCCTCCTCGGATTCAGACTCTGACAGGGGCATGACATTGTACTTTTAGCCTGCTGGTCCTGGCCTTTCCCTGTGAGGGGCAGCGGCCTGGCCCAGCCTCCTGCCTCCCATCCCCTCTAGGAGGGCAGACATCCTCACCAGTTGCAGGGAGGCCAACATGGCCCGGCAGACCTCGAAGGCTGGCTGCCCTGCCAGCAGGCTGGCAAAGGAGTGCCACTCGCCCACGCGGCTGAAGCGGGACACCAGCTGGTCTCCATAGCTGTGAATGTCGAAGGTGGCACGTGCTTCCTGTGCAAGGAGAAGGATGGGGATGCTGAAGGTTATATAGCCCTAGCACATCAGGACTTCTATGCTATTTATATAGTGCTTCACACTGTAAGTGGCTTTACAGTCAACCTCTTGCTTTCCCCCAATAATGGGGTTCCTTGTTTAACCAACGTCGGAAGGACGGAAGGCTGAGTCAATTAGAATTGAAGAATTAAACTCCTGGCAGTGGGCCTGCAATACTGCATTCAAACCACTGCACCACAACTCTTCCTTCCTTCCTGCTTTCCTTCCTTCCTTCCTCCCTCCCTCCCTCAGAATTTAGCAATAGGATTATATAGCTATTCCCTTCTTCTGGCAGCTCTGTGCATACGCGCATCTGGAACATATACCGCTTCCTAGAAATTTATAGCCATTTCTAAGCGGTGTACAGAGTCGGCCTCTTGCCCCCAACAATCTGGGTCCTTGTTTTACTGACCTCAGAAGGATGGAATGCCAACCTTGATCCAGTCAGGATCAAACTGCTGGCAGTGGGAAGAGTCAGCCTGCAATGCTGCTTTCCCACCACTACGCCACCAGTCTTCCTTCCTCTTTTCTCTCCTTCCTTCCTCTGCACCTAGCAATAGCACCTAGCCCTATATACCGCTTCACAGTGCTCTCTAAAAAGTTTACAAAGTCAGCCTATTTCCCCCCTGAGTCCTCATTTTACCGACCTGGGAAGGATGGAAGGCTGAGTCAACCTTGAGCCAGTCAGGATCGAACTGCTGGCAATCAGCAGTCAGCCAGCAATGCTGCTTTCCCACCACTGCACCACCAGTCTTCCTTCCTTCCTTCCTTCCTTCCTTCCTTCCCTTTCTGTCCTCCCTCCTTAGCAATACCACTTAGATACCACTTCATGGTGCTTTACATTGTTCTTACCACTGTACCACCACAACTCTCTTTCCTTCCTTCCTTCCTTCCTCTTTTCTCCTTCCTTCCTTCTTAGCTCCCTTCCTTCTTTAGCACTTAGCAATACCACTTAGGACTTAAATACCACTTCATGGTGCTTTACATCGTTCTAACCACTGCACCACCACAATTCTCCTTCCTTCCTTCCTTCCTTCCTTCCTTCCTTCCTTCCCTTCCTTCCTTCCCATCCTCCCTCCTTAGCAATACCACTTAGACTTAAATACCACTTCATGGTGCTTTACATCATTCTAACCACAGTGGCACCAGGGCGCTCTCTCCCCGACCTCACCTGTTCCTCCAGCTGCGGTCCCATCATCTCCTCCCAGTCGCACACCCGCCGGGACAGCACCGTCTCTCGGGCATACTTCTGGGAGTGGGCCATGAAGAGCTCCTGAAAGCAGCAGGGAGAAAGAGAGCGTCTCTCCCGGGGAAGGGAAGGAAGCAGCCTGTCTGGCCAAGGCGCTTGGGGAAAAAGGAAGAGGAGGGGGCGGGGGCAGCCCTCCCTTGGGGAGGATGGTGTTCTACAAAGCACATCTCCACCAAGAAGGTGGTTACATTGTCTAATTGTTTTTCCTCCATGGGGGGGGGGGGACCTACCACGTTCTTGCTGACCAGCTCCTCGTAGCTCAGGGAAGAGGGGATTTCCCCAGGATCTGAAAGCAAATGGAGAGATTGAGGGGGTCCCTCCCAGTTTCTCATGAGGAATCTCTGCTCCTCTTATTTCTTTTCCCGGCCCAGAGGATGGATGGATGGATGGTTGAGTGGGTAGAAGGATGCAGGTATGCATGGATGATTGGAAGGATGGATGATTGAATGGAAAAATGGTTGAATTGAAAGATGGATGACTAGATGGTTGGATGGATAGATGGATGCATGCATGGATGATTGGATGGATGGTTGAATGGAAGGGTGGATGGGTAGATGGATGCATGGATGATTGAATGAAAACATGGATGGATGGCTAGTTGGATGGAAGGGTGGGTGACTGGATGGGTAGATGGAAAGGGGGATAGATTGATGGAAGGATGATTGAATGGATGAATGGATGGATAGATGGAAAGATGGGTGAATGGATGGTGAGATGGGTAGATGGATGCCTGGGTACAGGAAGGGGCCAGTTCATCCAACCATTACCTGTCACGCCACCTGGCACCTCTTCAGAGGCTTCCAATGGGGGGATCTCCTCATCCGCCACAAAGTCCTCTGTGG
Organism: Laticauda laticaudata; assembly: GCA_004320025.1. Classification (NCBI taxonomy): domain Eukaryota; kingdom Metazoa; phylum Chordata; class Lepidosauria; order Squamata; family Elapidae; genus Laticauda; species Laticauda laticaudata. The sequence continues at coordinate 1,326 of BHFT01031429.1, read as the reverse complement.
AAGGAAAAGACGTTCCAGCCAAACCAGACCCAGTATCGTCTTCAACTTACAACCGTTCATTTAGTGACCAGTCAGCGTTACAGCAACAGCACTGGAAAAAGTGACATTTCCATCCCCAGTCATGTGATCAAAATTCAGTCTGGAAGACCTACCTGCTCCATCGTCGGCAGCTGCAGCATTGAAGTCCTCCTCCTCCTCCTCCCGGTCCATCTCCAGAGCGCCAAGCTCTCTGAACTGCAACCCCACATATGGAGCCTGGTTCAAGGGGGGAAAAGGAGGCTCACCCGATCTTGCTTTGGCCTTAGATCAGGAATGGGTTTTTTTCTTTGATCTATCTCAAGGGTCTGCAAATTTGGCAGGTTTAAGACTTGTGGACCTGACTGGAGGAGGAGGAATTCTGGGAGTTGAAGTCCACAAGTCTTAAAGTTGCCAAGTTTGAAGACCCCATAGATGATAGATTGATAGATAGATAGATAGATAGATAGATAGATAGATAGATAGATAGATAGATAGATAGATAGATAGATAGATAGATAGATAGATAGATAGATAGACAGACACAGACAGATAGATAGGACAAAGACAAATAAATTGATATGACAGATAGGTAATAGATGGGAGAAAAATCAATATGTATACAACATGATAGAGAAAGAAAGAGAGATAGGAAGGATGGATAGATGTGAGAGAGAAGATAGGGTGAATGGTCCAAGATCCTTTCCAACTCTGTTATTCTGCTATTCTTTTTCCTTCCTTCCTTCCTTCCTTCCTTCCTTCCTCCTTCTGTCCTTCCTTCCTTCCCAATTCCTCCATCCCTCCCTTCATCTTCCTTCCTTCCTGCTCCCCCTCTCCTTCCTTCCCACTTAGCACGAGGCCTTAGTCTTCAAACTTGGCAGGTTTAAGACTTGTGGACTTCAGCTCCCAGGATTCCTGAGCTAACATGACTGGAGGAGGAATGCTGGGAGTTGAAGTCCACAAGTCTTAAACCTGCCAAGTTTGAAGTTCCCCTCAGGTCTCCAGGCCACAGCCAGGTGGAAACGAAACCCACGGCGAGAAGGGGGCTGCTGTATTTAAAAAGAAGCCCACTTTAGAATCACATCATATAAAGAATCAACAGATTTGTAGCTCAGGGCTGAATTGGTCCCTGGTGCTCTCTGAGCTTGGTGGTTTCCTTGCAGACGTTTCATGACCCAACTAGGGAACATCATCCAATTGGGAAGGCCCTTACTGTTGGAAGAAAACCTGAGAACCTAAGCCAGAGAGGTGGAAGGAAGGAAGGAAGGAAGGAAGGAAGGAAGGAAGGAAGGAAGGAAGGAAGGAAGGAAG
>BHFT01031428.1:0-39007 GCA_004320025.1 Laticauda laticaudata | reverse complement strand
GAATCTGTGATTCTGTGAGCAACTCAATCTGCCTGCCTGCTTTGCCTGCTTTTGAGTAAAAGTTGCTCTTTTTTTATAAAAATAATCAATATTTATATATTTATAATATTTACATACAAGCCATGCCCACAGTCACATGACCACCAAGCCACATCCACAAATTAGGCCACACCCACAGAACCGTTAGTGGTCCCTGGGATTTAAAATTATGAGTTTGGTGGTCCCTGAGGTCCAAAAGGTTGCTGACCTCTGGACAAGAAGACCTCCAAGGTTTCTTCAACTCTGTTATTCTATCATTCTGTTAAAGTTGCTCCTTTTAGATATCAGTTCCAAGTACAGTAGTGCTGGACAAATGAGCCCTTCTACTGAATAAGCCTTTCAGAAAAGCTTGTAGGCTGCAAAACCAAAGGCATCACTTTCCAATGACTGCCTTTAGTCAGTAGGTGTCTTTGAAACAATATAAAACCAACAAAACTTGTTTTCTCTCATGGGCATAAGGAATGAGTTGATAAACAACTTTGACATCAGCTTGTCATGCAAAGAACCCAATCCAGGAGAATGGTCAAATCTTCACAAAATGCCTACATGACCATCCTGACTATGAAGGGGATATTTGAAGAATACTATCCATCAGAGGTGGTATTCAGCAGATTCTGACTAGTTCTGGAGAACCGGTAGCGGACATTTTGAGTAGGTCAGAGAACTGGCAAATACCACCTCTGACTGGCCCCATCTATTCTCTGCCTCCCATTGAGTCCCAGCTCATCTTTTGTTGCCCTGCACAGGAGAACAGAGATGGAAAGCAGGTTAGTGGGGTGGGGAGGGAATGGAGATTTTGCAGTATCCTTCCCCTGCCAGGCCCACCAAGTCATGTCCACAGAACTTGTAATGAAATTTTTTGAATCCCACCATTGCTATACATCACTGATTTTAGGAAGAAGGTAGAATTAACAGACATTAGTCAATTTGGATCAATGCTGTTCTTGTCATCATGACTTAAACTGGAGATGGACATTTCCAGCTCCTTTGCCCCACATTATTGGAGCAGGTTGGTAGCATTCTTCCAAAATTTGTATTTGCCAACATAATGCTTGCAGCTATTTCTACTCCAAAAAAGTATCCAAAGCAGAGAACTGAATTTCCCTTGTGACTGTTTTCTTTAACTGAAATTAACTGAAAGCGAATATAGTCAGTAATCAAGAGGAGCAGAGATCTGAGCATAATGGATTGTAGATCTATAGAATCAGGGGTGGGATTCAAATTTTTAACAACTGGTTCTGTGGGCATGGTTAATGTGGTGGGCGTGACTTGGTGGTCATGTGACTGGGTGGACATGGCTTGGTGGTCATGTTATTGTCTGGGCGTGGCCAAGTCAACATCACTCACATCGAAGCACGCATCTCCTCACCTGGCCTCTCGTGACTGTGGGGATGCTGCAACAGTTGTAAATGTGAAAAATGGTCATAAGTCNGATAGGAAGTCTAGTCCTGCCAAGAATGTAGTAAGGGTTAACGGAGAGGCAGTTTCTGTAAGCAACACCAGAATGTTTCCTTCCTGCCTTCCTTACAGGATTAGGCCAGTAATTTCTTCTAACAACGAGTTCTCCGAACTGCTTAGAATGTTTACAACTGGTTCTAGCGAAAAGGTGCGAACTAGTAGAATCCCATCCCTGCAGAGAATTAAATCGTGCATAGATCTCTGTGACACAAACTTTAGCCATAACATTTATTTCATTTCCATTTACTTCCTGATCATCCAGCTGGTGAAACATGTTTGTACATCTTTACTGATTTTGTAAACTTTTATTAGCCTATTGCTACTACAGATTTTAGGTATTCTTGTTTTCTTCCTCTCATCATTATGGCTATCACAGGGAAACTTATAAAAAAAAGGTTTTATCTGGCAACTCTGCTGGCATTTCTGCACAACAGATGCCAGTTGTGTTGACTTCAATATCCAGTTGTATAGAGAGCCAAGAGGTGCCTTCCACCCACAGAAAATAGTTGGCAGTGTGTTGATCAGCTCCAGATTTGGTAGAGGCATCAAAAATATGGAAGGCTTTATGAGATTGTTTTCAGACCAAATGCTGCACTCGAGTTTTGAAATGCATGCAACAGAGGGAAAGTATTGAAATAGAATTTAGGACATTAAAATTCAAATGCTTGAGCTCCTAAAGAAAAGAAAAAGAATCCCTGTGCATTTTACTGCGCTAGTCATAACTGATTACAGATACACTTATCTCTATATCAAGGGCATTGAGCCAGAGGTGTCCGAAGACGCTTCCGTGGTCATGTGGCCAGCATGATGTCATGGAGCACTGCTTTTCTTCCTCCTAAAGTGGTACCTATTTATCTACTTGCATTTGCATGTTTTTGAACTGCTAGGTGGGCTGGGGCTAAGCAAAGAGGAAGCTCACCCTTTTGCGCAACAGTCTGGTCTTTACTGCTCAGCTATCACACTGCCTTAGAGAAAAGGCAAGTATAAATTATTTGCAGGCATTAAATCACAAATATTTAATAATCACAATGGGAGAAAACACATAGGATTTAATTTGATTTCAAAGTGAATATGATTGTAGCATTTAATGATCATGCTTTTATTTAATTAATTTACAAAATTTACATTTTATATTTTCAAATTTTTATTAACACCAATTTTAAAAATAAAGCATTAACGATAAGGAAATTAAAAATAATTAGAAATATGGAATAATTGAATAAACATACATATGTAATAATTAGTCTGTGACACAGTCTTTAAATTCTCCTCCTTAGAATGATTACTCAACTTCATCCCCCAAAATCCATATTTTCACTGAACTTAAACAACTTTTAACAGATTCTTAATTTATAGCAAGGCAAATAAAATCTTTCCAAATTAAATTGAAAGTGAAGTCATTCCTTTTTTTAAATTAAAAATTTGTTAGATTCTTTGGGTGTTATATATAGTAACACATTGATATAAAATAAATATCTAAAACATCACAAAATGTAATATGATATACTGCACAAGCAAATAAAAAGCTAATAAGAGATATACATAATATAAAATCCACCTGATAAAATATAGAAGAACAGAAGTTATTTCTAATACTTTGAATTTTCATTAAAACAATGTGTAATGTGTCTGAAATTCCACTAAAAGTCTAAAAATATAAAAATCCAAGTCTTCTTCAATTCTGGGCTATAAATATATTTTCTGTCAGCAGTTTAATCTTATCATTCCTTTTTAATATTTTGATTTGCACCCTTTGAATAATGGTAAAATACATATTTCTTGTGTTGCTAAAACTGATGATGTAAAGAACTTATTTTCTCTCTAAAAACAATTGGATTTGGTGGAAACCCCGCTGGATCGACTAATATATTCCAGTTTTGTCACTTCCTTTCCAACTATCTTGAGATATAGTCTTAATTTTTTTCTTAAAAATTGTATTTTTTTTACCTTAAGAATCCAGATGGAATACTACCAATATATTAATTTCCAAGAAAATTTTCTAGAGGCAAATTTCATCTGTTTCTGCTTTCATAAAGTATTCAGTGTTTTATCTCCAATATTTTATCGTTTGCCTTCTCATAGATGTTTAAGGCCTGAGTTTACACTTAATAATGCATCATAAATGTTTGACATTGCCCTTTACTATTTTGCTCTACTTCAAGAATTATTCTTTCAGAATTGGGAAGAGGGCATAAACTATTTCTTTTACATCTTCATTTTTGAGGAAGGATATATAACTTGTACATATTGCAGCAATTCTGCTCCTGATCTCTGCTATAGCCGTATTAAAATTTATTTAATGTATATAAGCTCATCTATTTCCATCTGCTTGCCTGTAGCACTGATAGCCAGGAAAGACTGATGTCCCATAGGGAGTATTACAGTGCAGGGGAAGGTTATCTGTTTAACCATTTTCTCCTTCTAATTAAAATTTGCAATATTGTGGCAACCTGGGGAGCAGCTGGGTGGCACAGTACAGTTTTTGGGAAGCATGAGGTTAAGAGAGAGCAGTTTACCTGCTCTGCATTGTATGTTATACATTAAAATACTATTGCCACAGAGCTTAAAATTAGCAAGAGTGGTCATGACTCAAGAGCACAAAATAATGATCAGTTGTAGTAGTTCACCTAGGTAGCACTATTCTTGTAGGAGCTCTAGGTGGCTCAATGTATGCCCATTTACCAGAAGTAAGACCTGCTGAATTTAGTAGCATATATGTTCAATGGGGCCGGGCGGTGGCTCAGTGGTTAAGATGCTGGGCTTGTTGGCTGAAAAATCTGGCAGCCCAGGTTTGAGACCCAAGTGCCACATGACGGGGAGAGCTCCCATCTTCGCCTCAGCCGAGAAATTTGAAAACATGTAAATGCAAGTAGATAAACAGGTACCACTTCAATGGGAAGGTAAAAATGCTCCATAATGTCTTGCTGGCCACATGACCACAGAAATGTTGAAAGAATGAAGACAGGAGCAGGAAGGGAATAAAAAATAGAGCATGCCTGGGATTGGGTGCTAGGTGCTGAAACATAGGCTTCCTCTGATGTCTCCTCAACTCTGTCAACTCTGTCAAAAGATTGCAAAAGGGATCATATGACCTTGGGACACAGTAACGGTCATAAATATGAACCAGCTGCCAAGCATCTGAATTTTGATCGCATGAACATGGGGATGCTGCAAAGGTGGTGACTGTGAAAAACGGTCATAGGTCACATTTTTCAGTGCTGTCATAAGTTTGAGCGGTCACTAGATGAACTGTTGTAAGTTGAGGACTACCTGCACTAGGGATATTAGAAGCCTAGACGAATCCAGAGAAAATAAAATGGAACCTTAATTCTTTTTTGAATTGCTTTTCCTTTGGCAAATCCAGTTGTTGGCGAAGATTTCTAATTCTGAAATAGACCCTGTATTTATTTATGTTATTTTTCCAACAGCAAGGAAAGGGCATTTTAGTTCTTTTGGGGAAGAACTGCCTTTTCTGCCAGAGCAGTGGAAAATGCCCTCTGTGCTCTGTACAGATACAGTTCTTCAAGGACATAAACCTGGGTGTGCTTAGCCATGGCAGCAAGCTCGGATTTAATTTTATTCAAATGTGACTTAGATGTTGTGTCTGATTAGATGCTAATGGACTTGATGGAATGGAATGGAGTAGAGTAGAGTAGAATGGAGTGGAGTGGAATGGAATGGATTGGACTGGATTGGATTGGATTAGATTGGATTGGAGTGGAGTGGAGTGGAGTGGAATGGAATGGAATGGAATGGATTGGAATGGATTGGATTGGATTGGATTGGATTGGAGTGGAGTGGAGTGGAGTGGAATGGATTGGATTAGAATGGAATGGAATAAGAATAAAATGGATTGGAATTGAATGGAATGCAGTAGAGTAGAGTGGAATGGAGTGGAGTGGAGTGGAATGGATGGAATGGAATGGAATAGAATAAAATGGATTGGAATGGAATGGAATGGAATGCAATAGAATAAAATGGATTGGATGGGATTGGATTGGAATGGAATGGAATGGAATGGATGGATTGATGATTGGATTGGATTGGATTGGAATGGATGGAATGGAATGGAATGGAATGGAGTGGAGTGGAGTGGAGTGGAATGGAATGGAATGGATGAAATGGATTGGAATGGAGTAGAGTAGAGTGGAGTGCAGTGGAATGGAATGGATTGGATCGATTAGAATGGATTGGAATGGAATGGAATGGAGTAGAGTGGAGTGAGTGAGTGAAATGGAATGGAATGGAATGGAGTAGAGTGGAGTGAGTGGAGTGGAATGGAATGGAATGGAATGGATTGGAATGGATTGGAATGGATTGGATTGGATTGGATTGGATTGGATTGGAGTGGATGTGGAGTGGAGTGGAATGGACTGGAGTGGAGTGGAGTGGAGTACAGTGGAGTGCAGTGGAGTGGAGTAGAGTGGAATGGAATGGAATGGAATGGATTGGATTGGAATGGAATGGAATGGAATAGAATAAAATGGATTGAAAGGAATGGATTGCATTGGATTGGATTGGATTGGATTGGATTGGATTGGAGTGAGTGGAGTGTGGAGTGGAGTGGAATGGAATGGAATGGATGGAGTGGAGTGGAGTGGAGTACAGTGGAGTGCAGTGGAGTGGAGTGGAGTGGAGTGGAGTGGAATGGAATGGAATGGATCGGAATGGATGGGATTGGATTGGAGTGGATTGGATTGGATTGGAATGGAATGGAAATGGAATGGTTGGATTGGAATGGAATGAGTAGAATGGAGTGGGTGGAGTGGAGTGGAGTGGATTGGAATGGAGTAGAGGTGAGTGGAGTGGAGTTGAGTGGAGTGGAATGGAATGGATTGGACTGGATTGGATTGGATTGGATTAGATTGGATTGGAGTGGAGTGGAGTGGAATGGAATGGAATGGAATGATTGGAATGGATTGATTGGATTGGATTGGATTGGAGTGGAGTGGAGTGGAGTGGAATGGATTGGATTAGAATGGAATGGAATAGAATAAAATGGATTGGAATTGAATGGAATGCAGTAGAGTAGAGTGGAATGGAGTGGAGTGGAGTGGAATGGAATGGAATGGAATGGAATAGAATAAAATGGATTGGAATGGAATGGAATAGAATAAAATGGATTGGAATGGAATGGAATGCAATGCAATAGAATAAATGGATTGGATTGGATTGGAATGGAATGGAATGGATGGATTGGAATGGATTGGATTGGATTGGAAAGGAATGGAATGGAATGGAATGGAATGGAGTGGAGTGGGAGTGGAGTGGAGTGGAATGGAATGGATTGAAATGGATTGGAATGGAGTAGAGTAGAGTGGAGTGGAGTGGAATGGAATGGATTGGAATCGATTAGAATGGATTGGAATGGAATGGAATGAGTAGAGTGGAGTGGAGTGGAGTGGAGTGAGTGGAGTGCAGTGGAGTGGAGTAGAGTGGAATGGAATGGAATGGATTGGATTGGAATGGAATGGAATAGAATAAAATGGATTGAAATGGAATGGATTGGCATTGGATTGGATTGGATTGGATTGGAGTGGAGTGGAGTGGAATGGACTGGAGTGGAGTGGAGTGGAGTACAGTGGAGTGCAGTGGAGTGGAGTAGAGTGGAATGGAATGGATTGGATTGGAATGGAATGGAATAGAATAAAATGGATTGAAATGGAATGGAATTGCATTGTATTGTATTGGATTGGATTTGGATGGAGTGGAGTGAGTGGAATGGAATGGATTGGTGTGGAGTGGAGTGGAGTACAGTGGAGTGCAGTGGAGTGCAGTGGAGTGCAGTGGAGTGGAGTGGAATGGAATGGATTGGAATGGATCGGAATGGAATGGATTGGATTGGAGTGGACTGGATTGGATTGGAATGGAATGGAATGGAATGGTTGGATTGGAATGGATTGGATTGGATTGGAATGGAGTAGAATGGAGTGGAGTGGAGTGGAGTGGAGTGGATTGGAATGGAATGGAATAGAATGGAATGGAGTGGAGTGGAGTAGAGTGGAGTAGAGTGGAATGGAATGGAATGGATGATGGATTGGAATGGATCGGAATGGAATGGAATGGAGTAGACTGGAGTGGAGTGGAGTGGAGTGGAATGGAATGAATGGAGTAGAGTGGAGTGGATGGAGTTGAGTGGAGTGGATTGGAATGGAATGGATTGGAATGGATTGGATGGGTAGAGCAGAGTGGAGTGGAATGGAATGGAATGGAGTAGAGTGGAGTGGAATGGAATGGAGTGGAGTGGAGTGGAGTAGAAATGGAATGGAATGGATTGGAATGGAATGGAGTAGAGTAGAGTGGAGTGGAGTGGATTGGATTGGATTGGAATGGAATGGAATGGAGTGAGGGAGTGGAGTAGAGTGGAATGAATGAATGGAATGGAAGAATGGAATGGATTGGAATGGATTGGAATGGATTGGTATGGATCGGAATGGATTGGAATGGAGTAGAGTAGAGTGGAGTGGAGTGTAATGGAATGGAATGGAATGGAGTAGAGTGGAGTGGAGTGGAGTTGAGTGGAGTGGATGGAATGGAATGGATTGGAATATGGAATGGAATGGAATGGATTGGAATGGACTGGAATGGATTGGAATGGGTGAGTAGAGTGGAGTGGAATGGAATGGAATGGAATGGAGTAGAGTGGAGTGGAATGGAATGGAGTAGAGCTGGAGTTGGAGTTGAGTGGAGTGGAATGGATTGGAATGGATTGGAATGGAATGGAATGGAGTGGAGTGGAGTGGAGTGGATTGGAGTGGAGTGGAATGGAATGGAATGGAATGGAATGGAATGGAATGGAGTGGAGTGGAGTGGAGTGGAGTGGAGTGGAATGGAATGGATTGGAATGGATTGGAATGGAATGGAATGGAATTGGATGGAATGGATTGGAATGGAATGGAATGGAGTAGAGTGGAGTAGAGTGGAGTGGAGTGAAGTGGAATGGAATGGAATGGAATGGAGTGGAGTGGATGGAATGGAATGGATTGGAATGGATTGGAATGGAATGGAATGGAGTAGAGTAGAGTGGAATGGAGTGGAATGGAATGAGTGGAGTGGAGTGGGAGTGGAGTGGAGTGGAATGGAATGAAATGGATCGGAATGGGATGGAATGGATTCATGGAGTAGAGTAGAGTAGAGTGGAGTGGAGTGGAATGGAATGGATGGATTGGAATGGGATGGAATGGAGTAGAGTGGAGTGAGTAGAGTGGAGTGTATTGGAATGGAGTGGAATGGAATGGAATGGAGGTAGAGTAGAGTAGAGTAGAGTAGAGTGAGTAGAGTAGAGTGGAGTTGAGTGAATGGATTGGAATCGATTAGAATGGATGGAATGGAATGGAATGGATTGGATGGACTGAGTAGAGTAGAGTGGAGTGGAGTGGAATGGAATGGAATGGAGTGGCTGATTAGAATGGATTGAATGGAATGGAGTAGAGTAGAAGGAGTGGAGTGGAATGAATGGAATGGAATGGAATGGATTGGATTGGATGGGAGTAGAGTAGAGTGGATGGAGTGAATGGAATGGAATGGAGTGGAATCGATTAGAATGGATTGGAATGGAATGGGAGTAGAGTAGAAGGAGTGGAGTGGGAATGGAATGGAGTGGAGTTGAGTGGAGTGGAATGGAATGGAATGGAATGGAATGGATTGGAATGGATTGGAATGGGATGGAATGGGATGGAATGGGATGGAATGGAATGGAGTAGAGTAGAGGAAAGTAGATAGAATAGAAGAATAGAATAGAATAGAATAGAATAACAGAGTTTGAAGGGATCTTGGAGATCTTCCAGTCCAATCCCCTGCTTAGGCAAGATATAGTTGGAAATCACACGCACACTTCCCAAGCAGTGGTAGCTGTTTGCTGAGATGAGTCCTTGCAGCTAATTCTTGAATCATTCTCTCTGGAAGAAAAACAACAAAAACTAATCATTCCAAACTATTGGCGAGATCAATTTGAATGTCTCCATCTTGGCAAGAGTGGAAAGAGCTGGAAATCATTCAGCACCCTTTGTGCTTAACCCTGGACCGTCTGATGGGGCCATGTAATTATGGTCTTTCAATACCTCTCTGTGAATTTCACCTGCTGCTTGGTTCCCGGTGTCTCTTGGAGACCTGCCAGCTTTCCCCATTCCACCGTTTGTTTAGTAGTTACATGGCAATTATGCGGGACTTTGCCTTTACTAATTATCACTCACAAAAGCAATTAGAGGAGCAAGTGGATTAAGTAATAATTATAGTGATTAATTATATTTCTCTCCTCTAGGGCTTTCCGTTCCCAGTTGCCTGCTGAAAGCACAGTGCTCATTAGAGGACTGAGGTTACAAAGAGAGCAAAGGCCAAGTGGAGGAACGGGCGCATAGCTAGAGAAAGGGATGGGGAGGGGTCTTGCTTACTCACTCATCAGCAAAGTAGTGTAGCTGGGCAACCAGGATGAGCTGCAGGGAGAAGAGTCCGAAGCACCATTCTTCTCTTTTGAAAGGTAAAAGTCACAGATTTTACCGGCTCTACAACAGGGAGACTGACTGAGGATGGGCTCCTACAGTCAACCACTGCATTCCTCAGTGAGTGTTGACTGTTCCAGTTAGCAGACCACACAATGGATTGGGGAGCTTGGTAGCCTTTCCTGCTGTGGATGCTTGAGAAGTGAGATCTTGGTGCCTTCTGATAAAATCTGCCCTGATCACCAGTGATGTAAGTGCTGAGGGGACACCCTGGCATTTGGCTTTGGGACAGCGCCCATGATCTGACTAGTGAACGCAAAAGAAATAGGCATTCTCAGGAACTTTGTAATCCCGAAAGCATAACTTTCTTGGATACTCCATTTTGGGACTGAAGAATCAAAACCAGCTCTGGTTTTCCCCGCGCAATGCTTTCATGATTAAACAATGGCTTCTTCCTTTCCCCACCCATGGATATTCACACTGTCCAATTATGAACATGCTGAGGTAGAGTTCCCTCTGATCCCACTGGATCAGATTCACGTGGGATGAGCCTGCGAATCAGAACTTAATGATACACCCTCTTTCATACTTCCAAAAAATGTTCAGATAAAGGTCTTCAAGATTGTTATTTTTAAGGGGGAAAAAATCTTAAGACTTTTAAAACATTAAGTATCTGTTTATATGTAACATTTGTCTGCACCTAACAACAATATTTTGCAATCTCGTCAGGAAACAATGAAAACAGAGGTGGAATTCACATTTTATGCTAAGCCTCGTTTGTTTTTGCCTTACTTTGGTGGACAAATTAATGAAAAATAAGAAAGTTTATTTTTTTGCAAGGCCCCAAAGAGGGAAGCCATGGTTTGTTGCCAGATTATAAATCTTGGCTTTAACAATGGTTTATTATAACTGAACCCAGAATCCAGGTTTATGCCTTGTTTATTCTTTGCTTTGGCTTATTTGACAAACTAAGGTGAAATAAATCTAGATTTAATACTATATTCTAATTCAATTGCTATGTAAGAACTCATGCAAGAATGGCATGAATCAAGAAATTCAGCTCTACCGAAGCATTTAGTATTAGCATATACAGGTAGTCCTCAACTTATAACCATACCAGAGCCCAAAATTTATGCTGTTAAGTGAGATGTTTGTTAAGTGAGTTTTGCCCCATTTTAGACCCTTCTTTCCCATAGTTGTTAGGTGAATCACTGCAGCTGATAAGTTAGTAATCCAACTATTAAATGAATCTGGCTTCCTCACTGACTTTGCTGGTTAGAAGATTGTCAAAGGTGATCACATGCAGTGGTGGTATTCTACTGGTTCGGCTCGGTTCGGTCAAGCTAGAAGCTCCAAGAATCATCTGTGAGTGAACCAGTTCACTCCAACAATCAGCTTCTGGGCCCTCCCGTCTGACCAGGCTTTATTCTGACCTATATTTCCTGGTTTTGAAGCTCAGCTGCTTTGCGTGGCACAGCCGATTGCTGTGCGTCAGCTGTTGAAGATACAGGGAGAGTGCAGGATTGCAGGAGAAGGTCAGTAGCAAAACCTCTGCGTGTGTGAGTGTGCATGCGAAGTGTGCCCATCAAGCCATGCCCACAGAACCAGTGGTAAAAAGTTTTGAAACCCACCATTGATCACATGACTCTGGGACACAGCAACAGTCAACATTTGAACCAGCTGCCAAGTGTCTGAATTTTGATCATAAGGTCATGGGGATGCTGCAAAGGTTGTAACTGTGAAAAATGGTCACAAATAACTTTTTTCAGTGCTGCTGAAATTTTGAACGGTCATTAAACAAATGGCCATAAGTTGTATTCCAATATCAAAGTGTAACAATTGATTAGGAAAAAAAAGGCTCTCCTCAATAAAAGCAGCCCATCTGCAGACTGCTTTCTCCAGAAAAGTCTTCTTAGCACTTCCTGGCCCTTATTTTCTTGGCCTTTTAGTGTTCCTGAAGGCCTTTTAGAGTGACCATTATGATAATCATTTTTTTCTCTAAAAAGCGTGCTTCTATTAGTCTTTGTAATTTATAATTGTCTTGATGGGCTTTTTTCTGCATTGTAATTTTCCTTTTAGTAATATTCACTGAGGAATACTTCTGGAAGGGTGGTACCAAAATTCCCATAAAAACAATGCTGAGAAATTACCATATTTACCAACAGATCGAAGCATGTATCAGCTCACAGCTTTTTGCAAATATTGGCCAAGCTTTAAGCTGGGCCACCCAAGGATAATTGTATATGTCATCTACAATCCAACTGAAGGTAGATTTGGCCAAGCCTACTAAAAGAATTTAAATTTGTTTAAGTGGTTTCCGTAAGGTGTGAGTCAGGAGCCACAATTTGTTTTAGCTGGGCTGGAACTGCTGTGCGATATTATCTTGTGATTTGTGTTGTGTTAATTGCTTTTTATGTTTGCCTGTAATTTTCTTAAAAGGATTAGCAAATAGCGCCATTTCCTTCTCATTTTGTCCTACCACTTAATGGTTTGATATCCTTCCCAGAATGCTATGCGGACACTGGAAAGTAATGGCATTAATATGTAATTTTATTTACAACATTTTCTTTTTAGGGATTCTTTTTGAAAATTCTAATTTTTTTATGTTTGTGTCTTTCTTGTCATGAGGCTCAAGCTGAAGACTGAAGTCATTTTCTTGAGTCTTCTTTCATCAATTTTGCTCTTTCTGAAATATAGCCTGAATTTTATTCTCTCCCACGTAGTAAAAATAAGGCACAGCCTTCCTCAAATTGAACTTTATTATATTCTTGTAGTCTTCTTGGCAATAGTAAAATCAGGATTGTCACTGCTTTATTTCAGTCTAGCTTAGAGCCTGGAATTGATATTTTGATTTCAAATGAGCCCAAGTCAAAAATAATTGGACTATACCATACCATAAAAGACGGATATTGCTGTAGTATCTGATCTTTGAGAAGACATTTTCTGAAATAGTAAAAAAACAAACATCAGATCAAATCAACTGCTGCATTAAATAGAGGGGTGCAACCAGTGAAGACATTGGAAATAGCAAAGGGATGGGTTTAGCGTTGTGTTTAGTTCCTTTATTGACTTGTCACACAGCCTTCTCCTCCCTCCAAATTACATTGGATTGGTTTTGCTGTTTCTCTTCATATGCAAAATTATTTGATTAAAAAAAAACACGCATAGTGCAGCTCACTGGATGGCTGCCCTTACCTTTCATATAGTTTGTTTTACATAGTTTGTTTGACCTCACCCCATTCCTGATGTGAACTTCTCTTGGTAAGCTATTTCTCATTGCATATTTGTGAAGACTCAATAAACCTCATCTATTCCAATCCATCATCTTCTCTTTAAGTTATTTCGCTTTAACATGAGCTACCAGCCAATTTCTATCATTGAGTCTCAGTTTAGTGTGTGTTGTCCTGTTTCTTACCTCTATGTTTTGAAAGTCGTGAGAGATTAAGTTATTCCTGAGCAGTCATCTCACAATCATCAACATTCATCTTTTATCTTGTCATTATCATAGACCATCAAGTTAATCTGACATATTAATATCTCTCCATAATTTCGGTGTATTCTACTTTGTATGATTATTCGTTGCTTCTCTGTTTTGATAGGAATCTCTCCATCATACCTACTCATGCATTTTGTTGAATGTTCTCCTAACCTTTTCTATATCAGATTTTTCGCTGTTCTTTTGTGTCAACATGTTCTTGTCTCTTTTAAATCAATATCCTAACTCTGTTCTTCATTTGTATATATTTTGAATTCTTGGCATATAGCATGTGCGATGAGGTCACTGTTTTCTGTTTTTCTTCATCTTGCTGTTCTATATACATTTGTTGTATGCTGTAGTACTTTCGTTCCTCACAGACAGATACCAGTCCCCCTTCTAAAGTGCCGTAAGATGGCTGTGATAATAGTGCTGCACCTTATCGGGTTGCTCCTTCGACACCATTCCGTGACCCCGTCGACCTGTCCTCAATTGCGCCACTTTATCCTACATATTTTCTGTATTCATACCATTAATTATGGTCTTATATCCTATTTCGTTTAGCTTGTTATCAAGTGATTTAGTACAAAGGCAAATAATATAAATAAAATTCTATAATGAATTGGTTAATGATTAGGAGGAGAGAGAGAGAGGGGAGGGAGGGAATTGGAGAGAGAGAGAGAGAGAGACGTATTGAGCCGGATCCCTTCCATTACATAGACCGAAAAGTCACCAGACCAAAGTGAGGGACATAATCTCCTCATGTCCTTCATTAAGCAGACACGGCCTTGAAATTAAATATTGTCCAGTTTTTAAAGTATCTCTTCCTGAGCAGTTTTTCTCCCCAGCTGAGCACTTCCTTAGAAAGTGCTGTCTATAAGTTAATTGTCAAGACTGAACTGCTTTGCTTCTTTCAAACCTAATGCTTTACAACTTGCCAATGAACTGGGGGAGGGACAGAAAAAGAACATGGAGAATGAATGCAGAGATCGTGAGAGCTTGGAGACAGCAAGTCACCGCTGCAGGTGCCTGAGAAAGAGATGGACTGTTCACATAACAAAAGGCCATCTCATAATTGGACAGCGTGATCAACCAGGGGAGGGGAGAAAGAGACAATGTTGTATAACTGGGCAAGCATCTGCACGGGAAACCAGAGCTGGTTTTGTTTCTTCAGTACCAACATGGTGTATCCAACAAAATTTTAAT
Organism: Laticauda laticaudata; assembly: GCA_004320025.1. Lineage (NCBI taxonomy): Eukaryota > Metazoa > Chordata > Lepidosauria > Squamata > Elapidae > Laticauda > Laticauda laticaudata. Next base: position 24,391 of record BHFT01031428.1, on the reverse strand, counting down.
TTTGGGGATTCAATTCTCCTGTGAATGTTTTCTTGTTTTAGGTTCACTAGTTGAACAGTTGACATTAATCAGCTATGCTCTGTAATGTTAATTAACTGATTTTACTAACCCCCATCCTGCTGCTGCCTGAAATTGATGAGACTTTAATCCTTAGACTCTGAAGGCTTTTGCCTCCTAACAGGCTCTAGCAAATTTCTGCCATTGAAAAACCAGTCATATACAGGTGGACCTAAATACAGATAGTTCTTGACTTACAACAGTTCATTGAATGACCATTGAAAGTTACAACAACACTGAAAAAAGTGACTCATGACCGTTTTTCACACACTTTGTAGCATCCCCATAGTCATGTNCCATAGTCATGTGATCAAAATTCAGATGCTTAGCAACAGACTCATACTTATGACCATTGCTGGGTCCCAAGGTCATGTGATCACCTTTTACAATCTTTCAAACAAAGCAAAATCAATCTAGGGAAGCCAGATTCACTTAACAATCGTGTTACTGACTTTATCAACTGCAGTGATTCGCTTAACAACTGTGTCAAGAAAGGCTATAAAATGGAGCAAAACTCACTTAACAAATGTCTCACTTAACCATGGGTTCAATTCTTCTTGTAAGTTGAGGACTGTACTTTTGTACTTTTTTGGTGGCAATTTTTCATTGTAATTTCTTTTTGAAAGTTAATTTTTAATTCTTTAAGAAAGTTAAATGGCTAGGGTGTCCTCCTTTTGTCCTCATTTGTCCTCCTTTTCAATTGTCAATATCTTCTTTTACTTGTTCAGATATCTGGTAACTCTGAGCTTCCTCCATCCTGGGAACAGGCAATGTGCCTATTAGCTGTTCAAAAAATGTCTTGGACCAGCACCATGATAGATCCAGTGCTTCTAAGAGCTCAACAGAAGCCAGGATGGAACACGGCAATCAACATTCTACTGCTGTATTTTCTCAAATTCCCAAGTTTCCTAGATCCCACTGACATTCTCTGTCTCTCATCTAGGAGAGGCCAATAAGATTTGGCAATAGCTGCCTGGCAGCAGAGAAAGAAAAACAGACCAGGAACATTTCTTGTTTGCATCAGATGTTGGGATGAAAGGATATAATTGCATGTATCTTTTTGCACATTGCATATAATTTTTGCATGATATGGTGTCCCCTGTTTGACAGCGCAGTTTGCTGTAAATGGTGCTGGTTCGTACATCGTGGCAACCATGTCCTGCAAAGATATTTCACTGCTGGCTGCCCTTTTGTGTGTGTAGCTGATGAGTCAACCAGCTAGTTGCACAGTCAGTGAGGCAAAGTTATTTTATTTATATCCTGCCTTTATTATTTCTATAAATAACTCAAGACAATGAATATAGTTAATATGCTTTCCTCCTATTTTTCTCACAACAGCAAACCTGTGAGGTGACAGAGGGGGACTGGTCCAAAGGCATTCAGCTGTCTTTTACACCTAAAATAGGATGACAACTCATAGTCTCCTGGTTTTTAGCCTGTTGCCTTAGCCTTGAGACCAAATCCTTCAGTTGTGTCAAACTCGATTTCATTGAGGGTGCATCAGTTTCCCTTGCAGGGGGGGGGGGGGGGGNGGGGGGGGGGGGGGGGGGTGTCATGGTCAGTTTGACATCACTCATGTTGGAGCACCTGTGGTGGCCCAAGCATTCTGGCAGCAAAAACAGGTTCCCAAGCTCCATTTTCTGGAATGGCCTCCTGCAACCATCTACCAGCAAAAATGTGGTCCTCCCAAACTCCATTTTCGCTGGCAGAAGGCACTGTGGGCCAGTGCTTTGCTTTTTCTAGGGCTGCCCTGTGGAGAAGATCTAAGCACCTGTAGTTTGACACCCCTGCTATAGATGGAGACAACGGAAACTGGGTGTATTTTCCATACAATAATGACACTTTTATTCAGCCAGACCATCAGGCTGAGCCTTATGGCAATTCTATCTAGAAAACCTAGGATTCTTGCAGTAATGTTGCTTTAATTATTTTGATCATTTGGTATGCAGGTACCCTGCAGGAAAATGGCAAGAGACTGATGAAAATGGAGATTTCATGCAATATAATAATTTTTCAAAGTGATAATAAAAAGCATCGTTTACATCAAAGTTGTGACTGTTAAAGTGTTCTGATGAATATCATTAAAAATATCTATCTACAATTAGTGTCTGTAGCACTACCAAAGAATAAAAAAATGGGTATCAATTTAGTGCACATAAAGTAGTCATACAGTCTAGGCAGATTAATATAAAACAACTAAGTGTTATGTGGTTTTCACATCAGAATTATATTTAGCTGCATCTCTGGGATAAATGTGGGAATTTATTTAAATATACCATGTAATGTATGCAGAACAGCAAGCTTAGGAACAGTCTAATATCTTCCAATATACCTCTAACTTTGATTAATGCACGTTATTGCTATGTGTGTCAGAGGAAGGAAGGAAGGAAGGAAGGAAGGAAGGAAGGAAGGAAGGAAGGAAGGAAGGAAGATAGGTTTGGTAGTGAATAGAATTCTATATTATGAGAATAAGGGATGATTTTTTGTTGGTAATGCCTATGACTCTCCTGTCAGTCCAGCTGACCTGTAACTATCCTTTTGGATAATTTTGAATTTGGCTTATTAAACCAAATTGGCTTTATATTATAATAATCTATTATAGCCTGCCCCCCCCCGCCGCCACCTTCTAAACCCTCAAAATTAGGTTTTCAGCTATTGCTTTTAGAAGTTTCCTTGTCAAGAGTGGGGTAGAACAGGAAGGGTGAAAGCAGGGGTGGGATTCTACCAATTCGGACCGGTTCTATAGAACAAGTTGTTATGATTCTGTGCAGTTCGGAGAACTGGCAAATTGTGCCCCTGGCTGACCCCGCCCACCTGCCCACCCCTCCCCTCCCCACCCAGTCAGTCCTTATCGCGTATGCACAACATTGCATGCATGCCCAACATTACTGACTGGATTCTCCATCCCAGTTACTCCTTATGGTATTTCTTGTTTTTTTTTCTCCTGACGATCAGCTGTTCTGATGATCAGCTGTGCCAGGATCCCCCTCGCTGTCTTACTGTTTCACCCGGGAAGCTTCCCTGAGGCCCAGGAGGCAAAAAGGGGCATGTTGGGGGGCTGTGCTTTTCATGCTCCGTTCTTTGCTTTCCTGGGCCTCAGGAAAACTTTCTGGGAGCAAAAGCGCCCGTCCAGGAGGCTTCCCTGAGGCCCAGAAAGCCAAAAAAAAAAACAAAAAAGAAAAAAGAAAATTAGTGCAAAAAAAAAAAGCAGTGCAAAAAAAAAAAAAATTGAAGAAGCCACATCCCCAATCACATGGCCACGCCCACTTAGCCATGCCGACAGAACCCGTTGTTAAAAAATTTGAATCCCCTTCCTGGGTGAAAGCTTAGAGGAAAAGGACCTTATTTAGTCATCTTTAAGCCCATGTCACACTGCACCAACGGATGCAAAGAGGATGTAAAACGGACAAAAAAGCTTGCCATCAGCCATCCGTTGTTAATGCGATGTACTCACTGCCTCCGTTTGCTTCCTCCTATCTGTCCAGCATCCGTTTATTGACCGTTTCATCCGCTCAGAAAGTTTTGAAGCTGCTCAAAACTTTTGCGCGGAAAATGTATCAATTCGTCCGTCTCATCCGTTACATCGCTATATCCGCGAGGCATCCGTGCGCATTCAGCGTGCAACTCGCATCGTGCTCGACGCACGAGAGGAAGTGGAACGGACGCAGAAACGGGTGCAGAATGATGCCTAGCGGATGCAGCATGGAAACAAAGCATGTAAAATGGAAAAAACGTCCGCAGAGGGGACCTATCTCGGATATTAGATGTTAGAGGATGCCTAGAGGATGCCTAGAGGATGCCTAGAGGATGCCTAGAGGATGCAAAGGGACACTATACTGCCTATAAAAAGGGGAGCAACACATCTGGATCTCACTTTCAGACCAGCAGCCTTGCTGCAGACCTCTGCAGCCTTCATCTGACTCTTGACTCTTCCACAGCATCCAGTCATGTCCACCGTGGATCGTAACACAGTCCTTTTGGCAGCCACATCCTTCTGCAACAGTGCGAAGCATCTACAGGCTCTGTGAACTCTACTAAGGAAGAAAAGGGGCGCCAAGAAGCGTCTGGGTACGGAAGATGGTTCACCAGAAGAAGCAGAGGACGGACTGTACAACAAGCTGATGGTGGAGCTCAGGAACGAAGACCCTCGTGCATCCAGCACTTCATGAGGATGCCTCCAGCCATGTGTTGATGAAGTTGTGCAGCGGCTGACACACACAGGTTGACCAAGGCAAACACGACTTCCGGCCCAGCCTGGAACCTGGGCTCAAGGTGGCACTCACTCTCGCCACCTGGCCTCAGGGACCACCTACAGGAGCATGCAGTACGGCTGGAGGTGCCCCCAACACCATCAGCATTGTGGTCAGAGAAATGGTGGGCCATCATCGAGAAATACAAGGAGGAGCTCCTCCAGTGCCCCTCCACTGAAGAGGATGGAAGAAAGTTGAGAGCAGTGGTATCAGAAGTGGAACTTCCCCACAACATTGGAGCCATACATGGCAAGCACGTGTCCTGCAAAGCTCCAGCCAAGTCGGGTCCACTTATTTCAGTTACAAGGGCTTCTTCAGCATCATCCTCTTCACCATGGTCGATGCTGACTACAAGTTCATGTACATTGATGCTTCAGGCAACGGCTCATCTTCAGATGCCCAGGTATACAACGCCAGTCACCTCAAGGAGGAGCTGGAACGCAACCTCATTGTGGGCTTCCCAGATCCAGAACCCTGCCCAACGACACACAAGATATGCCCTACTTCATCGTGGGGATGACGCTTCTCCCTCACAACCTACCTCATGAAGCCCACACTTCCAGACTCCTCACCCGTGAGAAGAGGATCTTCAACTACAGCTGTCCAGGGCAAGGCGGGTGGTGGGAACGCCTTTGGCATCCTGGCCAACAGGTTCCAGTACTTCTCACCACCATGCAGCATCGCCCACAGACCGTGAGGAGGATCATGGAAGCTTGCTGCTCCTGCACAATCTCATGCGCACGCCGTACCCAGTCTTGCAGAACAGGCTCGTGGACCTCCAACAAGGGCAATGGGGACATGGAGCCTGGGGAATGGAGGCAAGGGCGAAACCTGAAGACACTGAGGATGTGCAAGCCCCAACAGAGCCTCACGTGAGGGAAGAAGCAGCGCAACCTCCTGAAACACTGGTGCAACTCCCCAGCTGGAGCAGTGGAGTGGCAAGACAGGATGATAGATGCTTAATGGATGCTTCCTTCAGCCTGTCTCATCACACTGATGAGATTGGGCCATGTATGTTGGGTGGGGCTACAATGAACAGGGCATTTAATAAAGAGTTGTGTTTATGTTCAAATGTGTGGATCAACGCTTACATGTTATTGATAATAAAGGGCCAAAGGTGTGGCAGCTGGAGAGTGGACCATACAGTCCCACTATGCTTGCACTGGAGGTTTATCTATCCCCAAGCTATTACCCATCCCAAAGGTATCCCTGCCCATCCCACTGCTTTCTTCAACCCATCCCACAAGCATGCAAAGGCTTAAATCATTTCTAAAAGTTTCCACCAAGACTTTATTAAAAAAAAGAAATGAAGCAAGTGTATGAATCAAAAATAGACTTTATTAACAAGAAGCTATAAAAACAAAAATGAGTCTCTGGCACTCCTCTTGGTTGCTCAGTCTCAGGGTAAGGGTCCAGGTGCTGTGAGGTGGCTGGTGCTGGATGCTTGTCATCAGCCTCCAAAAGCAAGAGCAGCAGAAGCCCCAGCCCCAGAAGAGCGAGCACGTGCTTCAGAAGCCCAGCAGAACAGAGTGAGGGCCAGGGGGCGGATCGTAGCCCTGTCCCTCTTGCAAGTGCTGGCAGCAGATGGGTGAGGCTTGCTGTGCTTCAGCATGGTTGTGGGGTTGCTGACTGGCAGGGAGGCTGGCAGGAACCAAGGCTGGCAGGAAGGCTGGCAGGAGGCAGGCACCAGGGGGGGAAGTGGCAGGCAGGCAGGCACCAAGGCTGGCAGGCAGGCACGCACCAAGCTTGCAGCGGAAGCTGGCAGGCAGCAGGCAGGCAGGCACACCAAGGCTGACAGGAAGGCTGGCACCAAGGCTGGCAGGAAGGCTGGCAGGCAGGCATGCACCAAGGCTGGCAGGCAGGCAGCACCAAGCTTGCAGGAAGGCTGGGCAGGCAGGCACCAAGGGTGACAGGAAGGCTGGCACCAAGGCTGCGGAAGGCTGGCAGGCAGGCAGGCACCAAGGCTTGCAGGCAGGCAGGCACCAAGGCTGCAGGCAGGCATGCACCAAGGCTGGCAGGCAGACTGGCTGGCAGCAAGGCAGGACAGGCAGGCAGACATCAAGGCTGGCAGGGAGGCTGGCAGCAAGGCAGGCAGGCAGACAGCAAGGCTGGCAGGCAGGCAGACAGCAAGGCTGGCAGGAGGTGGCAGCAGCTGGCAGCAAGGCTGCAGCAAGGCTTGCAGGCAGATATGCAGGCAGGACAGGCAAGGCAGTCAATGTGTCTGGAAGCAGGTCTTTTCCTCTGAATGGTGACCTGCTTTGCTGCTCCCGTTAATTTTACGGGCTGACCCTGCATCGCATGCACTGGGCAATTACACTACGGACATCTGTTAGCTTTCACTCTGCATCCGCTCTGCATCCGCTCTGCATTCGCTTCATCCACTCTGCATCGCTCTGCATCCGCTGTATCCGTTCTGCATCTGCTTTGCTGAGGTCCCCGGAAGCCTAGCGGATGTGCCATCCGCTCCATCCGCTTCATCACTGGGCTTCTGTTCACATCCGCTTTCAATCCGCCCTCGTCCTCCCGCGTCCGTGTTTACGCTCCGGTTGTGCAAATTTTGCCCCTTCTGAGAGCGAGATAAACGGATGGAACATTTTTCTCGTCCGTTGTGTCCGTTTTGCATCCGTTGGGCAGTGTGACAGGGCCTTAATGAATGAAGTTTAAGCACAACAAGTTGAAGACTATAAATTTCAAACCCTGTGCAACTTCATTAATGTGCTGCCTATGCCTGCTATTTATTTTAATTTGGGGGTGGCGAGAAAAAGACTACCTCATTCTGATTTTTAGTCAGCATAGCATTTTTTTTCATACAGCTTTTCCATAGATACAATTTTGAGTGCTCTTATGTCAAAGGCAAGGTGCAGAGATGTGATAATTGCATTTATAGGTACTGCACTCACAATAGTATTCTTTTTCCAGGCAAACACAAGTCTAGTGACTAAGGCATCACACTAACCTTAGGCCTGAAAGCTGGTTGGGTGACTTTGAACCAGTCACGTTCTCCCAGCCCAACCCATTTCATAGATACCAATAAGGGAGAATATTTGTAGTTCAGGATTGAAATGAGAGATCATTGGTGCTCTCTGACCTATTGTTTTCTTGCCGATGTTTCATTTCCCAAATTAGGTACTAGGACTGGCACTGATGATGTTACCTGATTTGGGTAATGAAACATCTGCAAGAAAACAATCAAGCTCAGTGACCCCTCATTTCATAGGATTGTTGTGGGGAAAAGAGGAGGAAGGACTATTGTGTGTGTTCTCAATAAATTAAAGTTATGCAGGTCATAAAAAGGGGGGGATAGGGTGAGCCTGTTTCACCGTTAGCTGGTACCTTTACAAGTGTTCCCAAATGCTATTTGATTCTATTTCTATTGTTTCTATTTTAGTTGCTTTTCTTGTTTTTACTCTGTTTCAATTGTTTCCATCAACCATGACCATCAACCATTTTACTCTGATCAGGTTGTGGGGAATGGGCAGGGGGATCTAGTATTATTGTGGTTTTCTTCATCTCTTGATGGCTTCTTCCTTGGCGGGGGGTGTCAGTGCTCTTTTTCCCGTGTTCAACACATTCAGGACCTTTTGGAGAGGCTCATCCATTGGCTTGGGGTCAGTTTTCATCAATATTTTAACAATACTCAACTCTACATCTTTATTCTTGGCCAACCAACAATGCCATTAATATTTTATTCCAATGCCTGCAAGGGTCTGGAGGGTGGAGGAGGCTCAATCTCAACCTTACCAAGTAGCTGTGGTTTGCTTCTCCCAGTGTTATGGATTTATTTAGTCCCACGTAGGTTGGCACTACATCACTCAGGACTGTTATGCAATCTGTGTGTGTGTGTGGGGGGTCTTCCTGGACTCTCAGATCCAGCTTGAAGAGCAGGTGGCAGTTGTGACCAGGAAGGCTTTTGTGCAGGTACTTCTTGTGTTCCTGAATTGAGAGAAGCTCCTCATTCCTACCTTGGTCATCTCACAGTTGAACTATTGCAGTGCATCTCTGTGTGACTATCCTTGAAGGCCAGTCAGAAGCTACTGCTGGTCCAGAGTAAAGCAGTATGAGAAGTGATGGGCAAGCATTGCTATGCTTGTTTTATGTGAGTACCACTAACCCAGCCAGCTGCTGGGTTCAATTCAAGGTGCTAATGTCAGTTTTTATTTCTAAAGCCCTACCTGGCAGAGCCTCTAGTTCAGTGGTGGGATTCAAATTTTTTTACTACCAATTCTGTGGGTGTGACTTGGTGGGCATGGCTGGGGAAGGATACTGTAAAATCTCCAGTCAGAGGTGGTATTTGGCAGGTCTCTGAACTACTCAAAATTTCTGCTACTGGTTCTCCTGAACTGGTCAGAACCTGCTGGATACCACCTCTGCTCTAGCTATATATAAGAACTTTCATGTTTCCTGTAATGTCTTTCCAACCTGTCTGTTCTGATAAGGTTGGCTTGCTTTGAGTCTAATCAATTAAACAATGCCATGTAATGGGACCTCAAATGTTTATTTGATCCCTGTATTGTCCCTTTGGAATAGCATCTCCCTGGAACCTTGTAGTGATAGGCCCCTTAAATTGGTAAGAGCTATTGATGGTTTTCTTCACTGTTTTATGGATGTTGTAATTTATATGATATGTTGTTGTTATTTTTAGTTTTGTGGAGCTGCCCAGAGTAATTTGGAGTGGGTTGGCCTAGAAATGTGATGAAATAAATAAAATAAAATAAAATAAAACAATGTATTAAACTTTCAACCAAGATCTATAAATTTATTTCTTGGCACTATTTTTCCTCTTACATATAATTTGCAATTGTTCATTGTCTGTTTCAAACACAACCATCCTGGTCTTTGAAAGATTAATTTTCAGAACCATGCTCTCTGTCATGCCACACCATCTATTTAGTATTTGTTGCAAATCTTTTTGGTTCTTCGCCAACAATGCATATTGTCTGCATATAAAAGTGCATAGGCATTCATATTTCCAAACTGTATGCCTCTAAGGTCATCACAAATGCTCCTCATCCATTTATCCATAAATACATTAAACTACAAAGGGGCATCATACATTCTTTCCTGCTCAGTGATGAACTGCTTAATAAGCATTCCATTTATTCTCAGAAAGGTTTTTATCACGTATTCAGCTGCTGTCATCACACTTAGGACTCAACCTTCAATTCCATGGTGGTATAAAATATTCCATAATTCAAATCTATTTACTTGGCCATATATTTTCTCAAAGTCACATGGTTGTTGGTACATTTCTCATGGACCTGTTGAAGAGCAAAATCTGGTTCATACATATGCAGCCCACAGTGAACTTCCCCGGTCTTGCTTGCTGTGATCTCTCATACCTTTTCAATCACATTTCTGCTCATGCCAGCAAGCAAAAGAAAAGGAGGAAGAGTATAATACACATGTCAGTACCATATCTGGGCTGCAATATCCCCATGATCACTAGGTGGCAATAAAGGACCAGTGACTGCATTTTGGGTACCTGGCAACAGGATCACATTATGGCCATTTGCAGCACCCCTCAAATCATATATGGTTGACAACAGTTTTCCTGGAAACCTGTGTTTACTTCTGGCTTTTGGCAAAAAAATGTAGTCCATAGTGAACAAAGGGTCTGCATAATGATTGCCACAATTGCTTAGCAACTGCTAAGATCCAATTACATGGTGACCTGTTATATGACTATCATGACTTATGACCATAATTGGCAGGCTCAGTTATGGTCATATTTTGAAGGCAGAACACAAAAATGGAATAAAAATAGAAAACTAAAGACAAGGAAAGTCAAACTAAAATGATATATAGCAAGGGTCCTCAAACTTGACAATGTTTGGGTATGCTGGCTGAGGAATTCTGGGAGTTGAAGTCCACAAGTCTTAAAGTTGCCAAGTTTGGGGACCCCTGCTATATAGCAATAGCACTCAGACTTATATACTGCTTCACAGAGTCAGTATATTTCCCCCCAGCAATCTGAGTCCTCATTTTACCGACCTTGGAAGGATGGAAGGCTGAGTCAACCTTCAGCTGGTCAAGATTGAACTCCAGGCTGTGGGCAAAAATTGGCCCATGCAATACTGCACTCTCATCACAGCACCACCAGAGTTCTTGCATCAATTGCTGAACCATTCCATAGGTACCTATTCTTAGAAACTGCCTTTGCTTCCATTACAATAGGGGTGTCAAACTGGCGGAATGCGGGCTGCATATGTCACATGCAGGCCATGTGCATCCTGGCTCCACAAAGGCAAAAAACCGTCACGATACATCACGTGACATGATTGAGTTTGATACCCATGCACTAAATCAACGTTAAGAGGCACAAGCAAAGTCTAGATTCCCTTGAAGCTTGCTGGTGCCTTTCTCTGCACCCAACTCTCTAACCTGGAGTCTCTTACAGGCAAATGGACTTTGGCCTTCATCCGGGGTGGGCTGCTGGGGGTTCGCAGGGATTCAGGAGAGCCCCTAGCTAAGATTCTGTGCTGTTTGGAAAACCCTCAAATCCCACTCCTGGCTGGACCCGCCCACCCCTCCCCTCCCAGGAGTCCCCACGTGGCCCGTTTTGGATGCAGGGCACACATGGAGGCTGAGGAAGGGCAAAAAATGGGCCTCTTGGAAGTTTGGGAAGGCCGGAAATGGGTCCATTTCCAGCTTCCAGAGAGCCTCCAGAGCCCAAGGCCATTTTTGCCCTCTCGGAGGCTTGAGGAAAGCCTCTGAAACCCAGGAAAGGTAAAAGTGCCCCCCCACCACTGTCATGCAGGAGGTCGATGAGGCCATGCCCACCATGCCCACGCCCACCCAGCAACCAGGCAGAGAACCCTTTGCTCCAATTTTTGAGGCCCACCCCTGCCTTCATCCCAACAACTAAGCAGTACAAGCGGTGTCCTGACACTGAAACAAACTAATATCAGCTATAGCTCACAGCTACTACTGTAGATGTCGTAAGGCTCTTTGCTACAATGTAGAAATGGAAGTGTGAGGGAGGACAAAGGTAAAAGTTTAATACGGGGGTGGAATTCAATTTTTTAACAACTAGTTCTGTGGGCGTGGCTTAGTTGGTGGGCGTAGCTTGGTGGTCATGTGACTGGGTGGACATGGCGTGGTGGTCATGCTATTGGCTGGGTGTGTCCTACTCAATATCACTCACATCAAGGTATGCATCTCCTCGCCTGGCCTCTCATGACTGTGGGGATGCTGCAACAGTTGCAAGTGTGAAAAATGGTCATAAGTGACTTTTTTCAGTGCCATTGTAACTTTGAATGGTCACTCCACACAAGCAAAGTANAAAGGAGGGGAAAAAACTCCAGAGAAGTTCTTGAGACAGGAAGTCTAGTCCTGCCAAGAATGTAATAAGAGTTAACGGAGAGGCAGTTTCTGTAAGCAACACCAGAATGTTTCCTTCCTGCATTCCTTACAGGATTAGGCCAGGAATTTCTTCTCACAACCGGTTCTCCAAACTGCTTAGGATGTTAACAACTGGTTCTAGCGAATAGGTGCGAACTGGTAGAATCCTATCCCTGGTTTAATACCATTTACTGTACTTTGGAAATGCTTGGTTGGTGACTGAACACCAAGGGCCATTCTTTTAATCAATAGAAAGCTGAGGATGACTTTCAATTTGAAAATGTATAGCTAAATTAGCGCATGTGACTCAAAAGGGGCTTTCTGTCACAGAGAGCTGCTTTCTCCTCCAGAAATTTGGCTTTCAGAAGATACCAATTGCCCGGTTCATTAATCTTCGGTTCCTCTCAGTCCCTCACAAAAGATTAATTCTGCCTATTAGCCTATCAACATTGGTGCCACAGAGAGGAGCAGCAGAGAAGGCATATGACTGAAATCCCCTTTTCTCTCATAAAGATATTGGCATTTCAATTCCACCTCTGTGTTGAACAAGTAGCCAGGAGAAGCCTCACAAGTCTCTGTGAATTTAGTTCTTCCTTCTACTATGTCAGGTTTTTTTACAAATTGGCAGATTCCCTCAGTTTTTGAACTAAAAGCTGTGTTGTTTGTTTTAAAGGAGGGAGGTTGAGCAATGCAATCTATATCATGCCTGAGATCTGAATCTGTTATTAGCAGAGAGACACAAGGCACTGCTGCAAAAGGAGATAAACTTTGTTAATAATGATTTCCCCCTCCCCTTTTGATTACTTCCACTGAGTGCTGCTTTTTGTGTTCAAAAGGTTGCCTTGAAAAAAAGTGATACTAATTCTCACAGGCTAAGATACTTACGGCAGGTTCAATTCTCTTACATCATCTTCCATTTGTAACTATTGAGGACTGCCAAATTACATCTCTCAGCATTTCTCACCCATTGCTCACATGGATAAGCTTGCTGAGGTCGATGACACAGGTGCCAATTTTTAGACAAGGGGTCTCCAACCTTGGCTACTTTAAGACTTGTGGGCTTCAACTCCCAGAATCCCCTAGCCACCCATTTTCCACACCTATGCTGGCTGAGGAATTCTGGGAGTTGAAGTCCTGTAAAGTCCTGTAAAGTCTTAAAGTTGCCCAGATTTGAGAGTCCTGGTTTAGACAGAAATGGGAACAATTCTTACAGGAGCAATTCTATGTCCACTTATGTAGGATCAGTTGTTTGGGGAAATAAAAGGAAGGGGATCCCTATGGAAGCCCCCTTGAACCCTTCGAAGTAAGATGAGAATAAATTGAGCTTAGTGAGGCTTCTAAGTACACATGCATAGTATTGTCCTATTAATTAAACTGAACCTGAGGGATTCTTTCTCTTTAGAAATCCATTGACAATTTTTTTAATGAAGAACATCCTGTTTAAAAATATTACTCTCTTTCACCAATAGCATATGTGGTGCTCTGCAGAAAGAAATAACACCAAAGCCAAGCAGCCTCAGGAATTTAGGCACATTCCTATTTGCATTAAATGGTGGTATGAATCTGCCCTGACACTTTATTTATCCACTGCAGGGCCCTGAGATTGCCTTCAATTTATCTCAGCCTACTGATTATTTTCTGAAGTGACCTATATGGAATGGGGGCAGCCCAACATCTCTTGGCTACTTCAGACTGGCATGGGCACTTTGCCCTTTGGATTTTCAGGTGTTCCCTTCTTAGTTGGTTTTGTCCCAGTAGAAAGATCCCAGTTCCAGTGCTTCCAGTGCTGAGGGATTTTGAAAGAGCGTGCCAAAGAGGGAAAAACACATCATCTCTCTGTGGTTCGTCAAATAGATGTTGGATAAGCAGGAGAAAGTGCCAAGTTTGCGGAGGGCAGGTTTTGACAGATGTGTTTAGCACATGGGGCAAAGCAAAAAAGATTGGCCAGCCCTCTGTTAAAACCTGCCATTTTGTCAAGGCCTTCCTCCATCCCTCATGTCATCACTGTCCTAACTGCCTGGTGGCTTTCCATGTTTCAGGCAAGCCAAGTCAGAGAACAACCTCCACAAACTTAACTGGAACTCTCCTTTATTGATGGGTGCTGCAGCAACAAATCTTGAGAGGCTGAGTTTTCTTCTTCTTCCGTCTTACATTTTTGTGAATTGAGAGGAGTCTGACTGAGCTTTCTTCTCAGGCTTAACTCTGATTTTGCAACCACTGTTTCTTCAAGGTTATGAATTCTTCAAGGTTATGGCTGTCTGTAGCAGGTGGCTTTCGAAAAGTGGGAGAGCAGCAAAACAGAAGGTTTAATCAATTGCTTTGTTTACTATGCCTGAATGCAGGAAATCAGAACACCAGCATTCAGTGACTAGACAAAATAAATACAATAAATGCATGATGGGCATTAATCCATTTATCCCAGTGGGGAAAGCAAATGTTATGGCAAATAGGGTATAGCTGATTCTGGGATGGGTGGATTACCATGGTGGCGCAATGGTTAGAATGCAGCATTGCAAGCTAACTCACTGCTCACTCCAAGAGTTCAATTCTGACCTGCTCAAAGTTGATTAAAGGGTATTTAGCTTCAATAAACTATTACCTTTGTCTTCCTTCACCCTTCCATTGCTACACTATAGCAAAGAGCCTTACAACATCAATATCTGTGAGCTATACCTGATATTAGTTTGTTTCAGTGTCAGGACGCTGCTTGTACCATTTAGTTGTTGGAGTTCAATCCTGACCAGCTCAAGGCCTTCCATCCTTCTGAGGTCGGTAAAATGAGGACCCAGATTTGGGGGGATTTTGTTGGGGACAATATGCTGACTCTGTAAACTGCTTAGAGAGGGCTGTAAAGCACTGTGGATATACGTCTAAGTGCTATTTCTATTGGACTTTAGGGGAAAGGCTGCTATAGAATCAGGCTAAGTCTAGCAGGAATGCAAAATAAATATGTTAGGGTTCCACTTCACCTAGTGTTATCAAAAGAAGCAACATGAACAAAGCTGGTTATCAGCATTTGATCCTCATTTCAGTTAGGTTTAGTTTAGTACATGTTTGCCCTTACCCCTTTTTAAAATCTCTCACTGTGCTCAGTTTCAAAACATTGAAGTGTATCAACTTCTTGCTGATTTGATAATGAAATCTAAGGAAAGGGAGAGATTCCCTCCCATGGGAAAAAAAAAACATTAAATATAACCATCCTCTTTCCCCATTTACCAAACCTGCTTTTTGTTTTAAAATATTTCAGCGTTCCCTCATTTATCTTTGATTAAGAAGAAGATAATGGTGGGCTGGACAAGATCCCTGAAACTGCTTTATATAACGGAGTTAGATGCACAATCTGGATTCCTAAAAGCTTCAGAGAAAGACAGTAGTAGCATTCAGAGCCAAAAAAGGTAGGGTTGTACTTGCTACTCATGCATGCCAAAGATCTGGTGACCAAGGATACATCAAGAACCATGTGAAAGGAGGCTGAGATCATGCCTCCTTAGACATCAAGGGGGAGCTGGGCACATGATCATTTCCATCTCTTCTGTGGTGCTGCACTGGTTGAGAATAGATTAGCTACATGGAACTTGCAATGGAACTCATTGAAGAAGAAGTGCAACTACCCTTGCCCACCAATATTACTTTCTTAGTAGCCACAGCCATAATAGTTGAAGTGTTTCATTCTTGTTCCAGCCAAAAGTGAAGCAACAACCCAAATGCTCATTATACAAAACTCTCCAGCTATTCTCCCCTCCTGGCCTTTCTCTCTCATCGCAGCTTGCTATCCTCATTACATTTCTATTTTTTAATCATTGCGATTCTTTCAACAGCATAATTACCATAGAAATAATTGTTCAACACTGAAGTTAAAGTGGGCTGAATGGTCCATTATCAAGGCTTCTGGTGTTAATTATGGGGATTTGAAACAAAGGAAGTAACACTATCCTTCTGGATTATTGGGAGATAAGAAGGGCAGAAGGATCCCTGTCTAGGAGGATAATTGACAAAGTGACAAGATGCTGTCCTGGGGAAGCTAAGTGGCTTTTTTGCAGCATAAGAGCCTGCCTTTCTCATAATGACCCTTGGAGACCATTCTCAAAGCACTTTATGAACATCAAATCTAGTGTTATGAAAGCAGTTGGGATCCAGCAGTTATGTAGCCTTCCTCCTCATCCCTCTCTTACTTAATGGGAAAGCAAATCACAGAGATAACAGCATAAGCATGAGCTGCGGTGGCACAGTGGTTAGAGTGCAGTACTGCAGGCTACTTCTGCTGCAGCCAGCTGCCTGCTATTTGGCAGTTCAAATCTCACCAGGCTCAAGGTTGACTCAGCCTTCCCTCCTTTTGAGGTGGGTAAAATGAGGACCCAGATTGTTGGGGGCGATAGGCTGATTCTGTAAACTGCTTAGAGATGGCTGGAAAGCACTGTGAAGCAGTATATAAGTCTAACTGATATTGCTGTAAGAGAAGAGGCTGAGAGGAGGATGGGGAAGAGACTTAACTGAGATTTTCCCTTCCCTCTCCACTGAAGTTATGAACATTCCATAGGAATGAAGCATTCTATCCCTTCATTTCCCATAAACAACTAGTTCTGGAGGATGCATCTGATGATTTGATAGCTGATCACTCTCTGCAGGATGCCTTCCACACTGAGCTCGAAAATCAAAAGTGAGGTCTGCTACAGGTCTCAGCTGCAAGGCAACCCATATCTCTAGGTACATGGGAGGCTCCTGAACATCTCTTCAAAGTCCTCAATTATTGCTCCAAGATCTGGATTTGAAACCATGAGAGGGTTTTTTTTCCCAGCAGTGGGCTCCCCGAGTGAATGTCTTCAAATAGAGATTTGATGGGAATGCTGTAAACTGGGAATCCTACACAGAACAGAAGGTTGGACTCATGTCCCAAATTACTTGTCCCAACTCTATGATTCTATGGAATACAAAGGCAAAGCATCTGTATACACGTCTTCCCAACTAGTTTTGGGGGACAGTTGGATGACAAGGAGTTACCTGCCTGGCTGTCATGCACAAGAAATTGGGAGCCAGGACAGAGTTCAGAAGCACAATGAGTTTATTCCAAGCTACCTATGCACAAGATCTTCTAAGGGTCAAGGCAAATTTGCATGAGATAAGAGTCAACAGACTTCAAGGGGGCTGGACTTAACTTTTTTAAGGGGATGGAGTCAGTGGTGGGATTCAAATTCTTTTACTACCGGTTCTGTGGGTGTGGCTTGGTGGGTGTGGCAGGGAAAGGTTACTGCAAAATCTCCAGTCAGAGGTGGGATTTGCCAGTTCTCTGAACTACTCAAAATTTCCACTACTGGTTCTCCGGAATTGGTCAGAACCTGCTGAATACTATCACTGGACGTAGTAATTCCAAACTGATGGTGTGTTTTACCCTGCCGTTGGGCTCAGCCGAGTCATCTCCTGCCAATAATCTGGGTCCTCATTTTACCTATCTTGGAAGGAAGGCTGAGCCAACCTTGAGCCTGGTGAGATTTGAACTGCTAAATTATAGGCAGCTGGCATCAACAGAAGTAGCCTGCAGTACTGCATTCTTACCACTGCACCACGGTGACTCATACTTTTTGGTAATAATGTATTGAAAAGAAAGCCAATGTGAACTTTGTTATAGATGCTCATATTTTTTTCCCATGTGTTTTTCTTATGGACTACAATTCAAAATACACTGCTCAAAAAAATAAAGGGAACATAAAAATAAGATCTGAATGAATGAAATATTCTTATTAAATACTTTGTTCATTGCATAGTTGAATGTGCTGACAACAAAATCACACAAAAAATATCAATGGAATATCAAATTTAGCAAACGCCATGGAGGTTCTGGATTTGAGTTACAAACTCAAAATTAAAGTAAAAAAGCACTCACAGGCTGATCCAACTTTGGACTGTAATGTCCTTCCTAAAAACGCAAGCTCAAAATGAAGGCTCGGTAGTGGTGTGTGTGGCCTCCACATGCGCCTATATGAACCTCCCTTAACAACACCTGCGGCATGGCGTCGCTGATGAGGTGTGCGGATGTTCTCCTGAGGGTATCTCCTCCCACACCTTAACTAAGCATCCCCCAACTCCCTGGACAGTCTGTGTAAACGTGGCAATTGTGCGATCGGAGTGAAGGCGAAGGTCAGCACAGCCAACGGATGCAAACGTATGTAAAAAGGAGCACAGCGGATGAGGCAAAGTTTTATCGCATTGTTATCGCTTCTTCAAAAAGTGCGCCAACAATGTGCCATAAACAGAGTGGACAACACCGGAAAGGATCGAACGACGTGGGGAGGATGTAGAGGGGATGTAACGCGGATGTTCGTAGGAAAGGGCCTAGTGGATGAAAGCAGATGGAAGGCGGATGACACATCCATAGGGCTTCCGGGGGAGAACAGCCCGCGAAGTGAGGCATAGGGGGCAGACAGGAACGATGCGTAGCGGATGTACACGGATGCATCACGGGGATTGCCCTAATAGGATGCATAGCGCGGATGCGTAGTGGATGGGGCAACAGTGTTCATCAATCGCGCATAGCAAGGGAGGCATGCAATTGCGTAAGGCTCCCGTGCGATATAAATGGATCGGGCAGGCTCAGGCAACGCAGGCTCACCATTCAGAGGGAAAGACGCTGCTGCCAGAGACATCTGAGAGAACACCACTGGGGGAAGAAGAGGAAGCCCTGTGCCTACTCCTGCACAGCCTGGCAAGAAGGACAAGAACCAGCGCATCCCAGCCCCCTGGCGGGCTGACTCTAGAAGCTGCTGGTGCTCCTCCCGGTGCTCCTGCGTGTTAGCTGCTGCTGGTGCCTTTCTCCTGATGGTGGCTGCTGCTTCTCCCTGCCTGCTGCCTGCTGTGGTGGGACAGCCCCAAGGCCCTCAAAGCCCGTGGCTAGCCTGAAGGCCCTGACAGCCCTAGCCGCAGAGGCGAGGACAGAAGGCACAGTCAACAGCTAGAAGGGGGAGAAGGAAACAGTAGTGCCATTTCGAGGACATTTTGAGGAGGAGGGTGCTGGAATGGCTGAGTGCGAGAACAAAAGTACCTTGGGAGGAAGGGCCACAGGCTCTCCATCGCGACACCAAGCGCAGAAAGCAGGCAGCGTGGGAACAGAAAGGCGGAGAGCCTGGGCTAACACTCAGATGTCCTGCCTGGGGTGGTGGAAGCATATGGCACATCTGGTATGGGCAAGTTGCAGCCTTGAAGTTAGATCGGGCAGGCCGCTGTCAAGCTTAACTGACCAGCGGAGACCTATGTCATGGCGCAGGTACAGCTTCCTGGAGAGGGTGAGGATCCACGCACTGAGGAGCAGCTCCGCTCTGTCAACCTCTCCCTCAGACACCCCACAGAAAACGCACCTCCTCATCCACCAGAGAAGCAGCTACCATTGGCCAGGGGGGGACAGTGTCTTCTGGAGCGGCCCCACAAGACGAGACCCCCCACAGCTGCATTGCCCGGCATAGCCACGAGGACGTGGAGGATCCCCTATCTCAAGAGGAGGCAAGAGAGGCAGGCACCCAGAGACGCAATCCACCCCGACCCCCAGCTCCACCTCGCACAGAAAGCAGGCCAGAGAGCAGACCGGTAGGACCAGAGCCAGCACTGTCCTCATTGGAGATCAGGGACACAATCAAAGCAAGCACAGATCTCCTCTTCCCAGCTTGTGCACTTTGACATACCGATCCTCCAACCAGCACAGGGCCCTTCATCACGTACGTGGGCCAGACCCTCATGGACATGCGCTGAGGCTCAAGTACCAAGCGCCTGATGAAGAGAGAGAATCAGCAGCTCTTCTGCACCACGCCTCAAGGCCCAGCTGAAGCTGCTGCTACCCACTCCAGTCTGCTCCTCCAACCCCAGCCAATGCTCACAGCCCTTCCATGGATGGATTTCAGCAGCCCCTCGCATCCGCAAGCCTACCACTAATAACCAGTGAGCTTCCGCAGCACAGAAGCCAGCCCTTCCCAGTTCCAGACCCAGCCCAGGTTCTTGGATGCCAGTCAGATGCCACAGATCGCTTCAGCTGACCAGACTGCAGCCCCACTACCACCTGCCTCCTTCGCCTCCACGCCCACAGCCAAGCCCTCTCAGCAACATCTGTCATCAGTCTTGCGGGCCTCATCATCGCCAGGTCCTTTGCAGGAAGGGGCTCTCAACCTCACTGGGGAACTGAGTCAGCTCTCTGAGAAGCTTCTCAGTCACACACCATCTAACCTGTTGTACTATTTGCGGGCAGGCACCCCAATGGTGCCTCAGACCAGCACTCCAGCAACAGCCCATCTCACAGTCCTTGGCCCCTTTACACCTGAAGACCATGGGCACGACCTCAGAGTGACTGAAAAGAGAGTGCCATGAACACTGAGTTATGGTTACCATACTCATACTCTATCTTTGACCTTAAAGACACTTTACTTGGCGTCATTTTGCCTTTTTAATAAAGTCATACAGTGTGTTATTAATAAGGTTATCTGTGATTCACGACACTTGGTTATTTTTTTTATCTTAATAAAGTGTTGGGGAAAAACTTTGCGAAAAAATGGTTAAGATACTTTGCAGATGCTTGTGGGATAAGGTAAGGATAGCTGGTGGCGAATTCGGATAAGCGATACGTGTGGAATGGATAGGCTGCTGGGATGAGGTAAATGATTAGCCTGCTGTCATATGGGTAGATGCGATACGTCTGTGGATGATTGGTAAGTGATAGGCTGTGGGATGGATAGCTTGTGGGTCATGGGGGCTAATGATAGCTGTGGGATGCGTAGTGTGGGTATGGACTGGGAAAGGATAGCTATGCGGACAGCAGATTAAACGCTCCAGTTTGCAAGCCATCAGGTGGGCTGTACGTTCGGTCCCACCTCCCAGCTGCCGACACACATAATGGCGCCTTTGTCGATTATCAAATAACTAATGCGGTAATCATTGTATTCCGACGTTACCATTATCAACATAAAACAAATACTCTTTATTAATGCCTATTAATTGTCAAGGCAGACTCCAAGCATACATGGCAGGCAATCTCATCTAGCTGTGATGAGACAGGCTGAAGGAAGCATCCATTTAAGCATCTACCACCTCCATGATCTTGCGCACTCCACTGCCTCCAGACTCGGGGAGTTGCACCATGTGTCTTCAGGAGGTTGCGCTGCCTTCCTTCCCTCGCATGTGAAGCTCTGTTGGGGCCTTGCACATCCACAGTGGTCTATCAGGTTTCGCCCTTGCCTCATCTCCCCAGGGTCTCATGTCCCCATTACCTTGTCTTGAATGGTCCAGCAAGCCTTGTTCTGCAACATGGGTTAGGGGCAGGTGCCCGGCATGGAGATTGTGCAGAACTGGCAGCAAGCTTCATCCCCAATGCTCGTCCGTCACGGGTCTGGGGCGTGAGTGCTGCTCACAGGTGGTTGAGAAGTACCTGGAACCTGTGGCCAGGATGCCAAAGGTGTTTCTACCACCACCCGCCTTTTGCCCGGCACACGCCTGGAGTTGAAGATCCTCTCTTCACAGGTGTGAGGTATCTGGGTAAGTGTATGGCTTCATGAGTAGGTTCGTGAGGGAGAAGGCGTCATCACCACGATAGCAAGTAGCGGCACATGCTTGTGTTGTCGTTGGGTAGCTCGGAGGGTCATGGATACTTTGGAAAACCATTGATGAGTGTTTACGTATCGCATCCGTCACCCTTGATGGCCCACTGGCGTTTGTATATCCCGCTCTGGGCCTGATCTGGAACTTGACGTGTGTCCTGAAGACATGGATGTATTATGTGAACTTGTAGTCAGGCATCAACCGCATGACAAAGGAGGATGATCTGCGTCGTGAAGAAGCCCTGTAGTTTGAAATGCAGATAGTGAAGAGTCGCTAGAGTTGGCGGGAGCTTTGCAGGCCAACGTGAAAACAAGAAAGGTTGACGGCACATGCTAGTGAAGGCTCCAATGCTCATGGGCGCGGGGCAAAGTTCCACCTCAGTCCGCCTCTGCATACTTCACTCCAACGGGCTGCACGTTTCTAGTACAACGTGTTTTACGTGGGACTACCCGGCAGGAGCTCCTCCACTTGTTATTCTTCGATGTATGGCTCGCTTGCAGGGCATCACCACCTGTCTCTGACCACCAATGCAGGATGGGTTAGAGTGACTAGTGATTGTGGACATCTGTGGCCGTGTAAGGTAGATTGACAGGGGTCCTCATGCTGGTTTGGCACCTAGTCTGCTGCACTGGCATGTTTCGCTAGCCGTGTACGTGCGTCCCAGAGACGCAGGGCTGGCCGGCACGAAGTCAGGTGCGCGACCTTCAGGTACCGAGGTGCGCAGGACTGGTAGAGCCGGGATAGTTTTTGGTGGCCTGGCTTGGGGTCGAACCTGGGCTCAGGACGCTCCGACACATCTTTGCGGTCTAAAGCAATGGGCTAGGTCGGTTCAGTCCTCATTGAGCGCGAGTTGCCTGCGCAAGCATGACGTTGGCTCTTATCTACCTTCTCAGGCATAACTCACCATCAGTCAAGTATGGTCTATTTCAGCTAGTTCATCAAGACTTCCACTCTTCTCACCCCATCCAGTGCGTCGGTACCCCAGACAGTTCTCTGCGACGTCTCCTTCTTCTGCTTGCATGAAAAAGGTCGATGCTGAACAGTGGGTGTGTGGAGATGAAGGCCAGACCATAACGCGATACGAGGAGTATGCTGATGATGCGCAGTCGGTGGTGATCAGTGGATGATGTGCGAAGAGCAAGAGCTCAAGGCTGAAGAGCGTCTGCCCTCAGGGCTGGGCTGGCAGACTGAAAGTGTGAGATCCCAGGTGATGTTCCTCCCCCTGCTTTTTCCTAGGAAAATGCGCGGTTTCTCCGCTAGGTGTCGCTTCCACATACTCTAGCATCCTCCAGACATCAAATATCCCAGATACATTCCCATATATGACACATTGTGTGGTCCGTTTTTAATGCTTTCTTATATTGCAGAATGCATGCCGCTTATCCTTGTCGTATGTCCATGTCATTACGTATGCTGCTGTGGGACGATTGCCGCGTTACCTGTTCGTTCCTCCCTCTTTGCCGCTGGGAGCGGATGTGAGGTTGCACGGATGTCAGTCGCGAGGATGCCCCGCTAGAAGGAATGCGAGACATCGGACATGTAAACGGATGACAAACGGACGTCAGGAACGTTTAGGTTGGCCTGGTTTGTGTCTGATGGCATTGTAGGTCGTACACGGTGGAAAGTTCATCCCGCGTCAAAAAAGTTTTGTGGCAGCTCAAACTTTTTGAGCGCGCTTGAGAATAGCAATTAGATGGATGTTTGATAGCGAGATAGAGCTTATGAAAGACGCTACACAAGGTGAGTACACAATCGGATGCAGTCGCAGTTTTTCCAATGGATGGAAAGCTTGTTTTTGTCCATTTTACATCCTCTTGTGCATCCGTTTGGTTCAGTGATGACAGGGGCTTGAGACATGATGTCCCAGCATGTGCCTCCATCGGATTGCAGGTCTGGGGAATGGGTGCACCAGTCATAGCTTAAATGCCTTTTGTGCTTGCATGGAACAGTGGCTGACACACTCCAGCACATGAGGTACTAAGCATTGGTCTATTGCATTAGGGAGGAGATTCTGGGCCAACCTCGCACCCGTGCCATATTGGTTCTACGCAAGGGTCTGAGGATTCTCGACCTGCAGTACCCGGTAATGGCAGTCGACGACTACTCTATGGTGAGCACATGGAGTAGCTAGTGCAGCCCCCTAAACGAAATGCCACGCGATCACTACCGATTTACTTGACCGCACTGCCCCAAATCCGCTGGTCATCCTGCGAGGAGTATTCGCAAGGCAGCAGCATTTCGTCGGCATGCGCATCTCCAGACCTATGCCATGTGATTAGTGACATATGCTGCAGGTGTGACACCTGCTTCATCGTGTGAAGAGCACAGGGCGCGCAGTCGGGTGAATTTTGCGCAATCTTGGGTATTGCTCTGGCAAATGCCAAACGTTCTGCCACGTGTTGGGGCTGTAAGGCACAACACCACATCGTGGATGCTCGGCGGGCCCTCATGCCCACCGCTCATGAGTACTGTTTTTGACGCATTTCAGCAGCACATGCACAGGCATTTGGTGGCCTGCTGGAGGTCACTTTTGCAGGGCTCCTCCTGGCTCCTGCCTTGTGCACAAAGGTAGTGGTAGCCGGTCCCGATGGCTGGGTTGTTGACCCTCCTGACGTGCCTCCATGTCCACATCTGCCTGAATGTTCACTGCGTCTGTCTCCTGTCGCTGCCTCGCAGCATCTCTGGACACTATGCGAGCAGACATAGGCATAGCCTTTTGCGCACAGCTCGCATTGCATGCTGCACATCCTGGATGAGTGGGCAGCATACCAGCTGAGGCCACTTGTGTGGAGTTGTAGATATACGTACTTCTTGCGCATCTATCTACCCCACGTTTTGAGGTGAAAGCGCACTGCCAGCGATTCAAAGTGACCAAGGCCATGCAAGCCAGAAAGGCATGGAAGGCTGTAGAAGTGGTCCGTCGCGTCACCACCTGCCAGAACACTATCTTTAGTTGGCGGCATCGTCTCTGCTAACTGCCTCATGCCTTTTCCACCTGTTGTCTATTCCATTCTCCACAACAGCCATGCCTGAAGTTGATGCTCCAACTCAGTCTGCTACCTAAGTGCACGGCACGGTGATCTTCACAGAAGTTCTGATTGTACTTGGAGTTACTATGTTGTGCTTGTTCAAGTGTTCCCATTTCATCTTTTTTAAGCAGGTTTTGAGCAGTGTAA
>BHFT01031427.1:0-35462 GCA_004320025.1 Laticauda laticaudata | reverse complement strand
CTCTATGTTGTATTGCCTCCTCTCCCGTTCACGCGTCTGCCTCTTCTCCTTTGGCAGGGCCATATGGGCCCTCATCAGAGGGCTTCGAGGTTGTAGGGGCTGCTCCTCCACACCACAGCCAGCAGCAGCAGCAACAGTAGCAGCAAAAGCAGGACCAGCAGGACCAGGAGCAGCAGCAGCACCAGCAGCACCAGCAGGACCAGGAGCACCAGAAGGACTAGCAGGACCAGGAGCACGAGCAGGACCAAGAGCACCAGCAGGACCAGGAGCACCAGCAGGACCAGCAGGACCAGGAACAGAGCCAGCAGAGTAAGCACCAGCAGGACAGCAGGACCAGGAGCAGTGCCAGCAGGGTAAGCACCAGCAGAAGCACCAGCACCAGGAGCAGTGCCAGCAGAATAAGCACCAGCAGAAGCACCACCACAGAAGCAGCATCAGCAGAGTAAGCACCAGCAGAACAGCACCACCAGAAGCAGCATCCGCAGAAGCACCACCTCCAGAAGAAGCATCAGCAGAAGCCCCAGCACAGAAGATCGAGCATGGGCAGCAGAAGCCCCAGCAGAAGCAGAGTCAGGGCCAGAGGTGGAGGTGGCCCTGCCCTCTTGCCAGGGCTGGCAGCAGATGGCGAGGCTTCCATTTCTTCCCCATGGTTGTTGGGTTGCTGGCTGGCTGGCTGGCTGGCTGGAGAGCTGTGTCTGGAAGCAGGTCTTCCTCTGAATGGTGACCTGCTTGGGAGCTGCTTCCCTTCTTTATATCCGCAGGGCTGATGCAATGCATCCTCCCCGCATGCGCAGTGAATGCTAGGCATCCACTAGGCATCCGGTAGGCTTCCGCTAGGCATCCGCTCGGCATCCGCTGTGCATGCGCTTCATCCGCTTGGCATCCGCTGTGCATCCGCTTCATCCTCTCGGCGTCCGCTCGCATCCGCTCTTTCTGTTCAGCGTCCGCTTTGCTGCGCTCCCCAGAAGCCTTGTGGATCTGCCATCCACTCCCATCCGCTTCCATCCCCTAGGCTTCCATGGGCATCCGCTTTCCATCCGCCCTACGTCCTCTCCCATCCGTTCCTTTCCCTGTTGTCCGTTCTGTTATGCAAATTTTTTGCCCCTTTTGAGAGCGGATAACAACAGATGGAACATTTTTCTCATCCGCTGTGTCCTTTTTACAGACATTTTGCATCCGTCGGCCAGTGTGACAGGGCCTTTAGATAGGAATAACAGTATTCAGGATTAACTGATTTCTCAATTAACTAATTGGCTAAGGATCATGGAAGCATGTTTTGAAATTGAGGGCTTATTGAGGAGTCTACAATTTGATCCACAAAACAGAAGAATTTTTTAAAAAAATCCAGTCTGAAGCAGTAGAAAAGTAGTAAAATTTGGATTTAAAAATGTCAAACTTAAAAATTTAAGCCCCTGTCACACTGCACCAACGGATGCAAAGAGGATGTAAACGGACAAAAAAGCTTGCCATCCGTTGGTTAACGCGATGTATCACTGCCTCCGTTTAGCTTCCTCTCTATCGTCCAGCATCCGTTTATTGACGTTTCATCCGCTCAGAAGTTTTGAGCTGCTCAAAACTTTTGCGCAAAAATGTATCCAATTTGTCCATTCTGCATCCGCTACGCATCCGCTACGCATCTGCTACGCATCCGTTACGCAATCCGCTATATCCTCTAGGCATCCGTTCCGCATCTATGCAACTCACATCCGCTCGGATGCAGGGAGGCAGCGGAACGGACGTAGAACGGATGCAGAACGGATGCAGCACGGAAACAAAGCATTTAAAATGGAAAAAAGTTCACAGAGGGGACCTATCTCGGACATTAAGGATGTCTACAGGATGCCTAGAGGATGCAAAGGACACCTATACTGCCTATAAAAAGGGGAGCAACACATCTGGATCTCACTTTCAGAACAGCAGCCCTGCGGTGCGGACCTCTGCAGCCTTCATCTGCCTCTTCCTCTTCCACAGCATCCAGTCATGTCCACCGTGGATTGTAAAACAGTCCTTTTGGCAGCCACCATCCTTCTGCAACAGTGTGAAGCCATCTACAGGCTCTGTGAACTCTACTACAGGAAGAAAAAGAGCGGCCAAGAAGCGTCTGGGTACGAAGATGGATTGGGAGAAGAGCAGAGTACGGACCTGTACAAGAAGCTGATGGTGGAGCCCAGGAACGAAGACACTCAGGCATTCCAGAACTTCATGAGGATGCCTCCAGCCATGTTTGATGAAGTTGTGCAGCGGCTGACACCCAGGTTGACCAAGGCAAACACAAACTTCTGGCCCAGCCTGGAACCTGGGCTGAAGGTGCACTCACTCTGTGCCACCTGGCCTCAGGGACACCTACAGGAGCATGCACTACGGCTGGAGGGTGCCACACATCACCATCAGCATTGTGGTCAGAGAAGTGGTGCAGGCCATCATCGAAGAATACCTGGAGGAGCTCCTCCAGTGCCCCTCCACTGAAGAAGTATGGAAGAAAAGTTGCAGAGCAGTGGTATCAGAGATGGAACTTCCCCACACCGTTGGAGCCATAGATGGGAAGCACGTGGCCTGCAAAGCGCCAGCAAACTCAGGGTCCACTTATTTTAAGTACAAGGCTTCTTCAGCATCATCCTCTTTGCCATGGCCAATGCTGACTACAGTTCATGTACATCGATGCTTCAGCAACGGCTCATGTTCAGATGCCCAGGTATACAACGCGAGTCACCTCAAGGAGGAGCTGGAACGCAACCTCATCGTGGGTTTCTCAGATCCAGAACCCCTGCCCAACGACACACAAGATGTGCCCTACTTCATCGTG
Organism: Laticauda laticaudata; assembly: GCA_004320025.1. Lineage (NCBI taxonomy): Eukaryota > Metazoa > Chordata > Lepidosauria > Squamata > Elapidae > Laticauda > Laticauda laticaudata. The sequence continues at coordinate 32,659 of BHFT01031427.1, read as the reverse complement.
GGGGATGACGCCTTCTCCCTCACAACCTACCTCATGAAGCCCTAAACTTCCAGACTCCTCACCCGTGAAAGAGGATCTTCAACTACAGGCTGTCCAGGGCAAGGCGGGTGGTGAGAACGCCTTTGCATCCTGGCCAACAGGTTCCAGGTACTTCTCACCACATGCAGCATCGCCCAGAGACCGTGAGGAGGATCATGGAAGCTTGCTGCATCCTGCACAATCTCATGCGCACCCGCTACCAGTCTTGCAGAACAGGCTCGTGATCTCCAGCAAGGCAATGGGGACATGGAGCCTGGGGAATGGAGGCAAGGGCAAAACCTAATAGACACTGAGGATGTGAAAGGCCACAACAGAGCCTCACGTGATGGGAAGAAGCAGCGCAACCTCCTGAAACACTGGTGCAACTCCCAGCTGGAGCAGTGGAGTGGCAAGACAGGATGGTAGATGCTTAATGGATGCTTCCTTCAGCCTGTCTCATCACACTGATGAGATTGTGCCATGTATGTTGAGTGGGCCCGACAATGAACAGGGCATTTTATAAAGAGTTGTGTTTATGTTGGAATGTGTGGATCAATGATTACATTGTTATTGATAATAAAGGGCCATAGGTTTGGCACCTGGGAGGGTGGACCATACAGTCCCACTATGCTTGCACTGGGGGTTTATCTATCCTACAGCTATTACCCATCCCAAAGGTATCCTGCCATTCCACAGCTATCTCAACCCATCCCACTGCTATCTTAACCCATCCCAACAAGCATGCAAAGGCTTAAACCATTTCTAAAAGTTTCCAGCAAGACTTTTAAAAAAAAAAGAAATGAAGCAAGTGGTGAATCAAAAAATAGACTTTATTAACAAGAAGCTATAAAACAAAAATCAGTCTCTGGCACTCCTCTTGGTCGCTCAGTCTCAGGGGTGAAGGTCCAGGTGCTGTGGAGGTGGCTGGTGCTGGAGTGCTTGTCATCAGCTCCTCCAGAAGCAGAAGCAGCAGAAGCCCCAGCCCAGAAGAGCGAGCCCATGCTGCAGAAGCCCCACAGAACCAGAGTGAGGGCCAGGGGGCGGATGGTAGCCCTGTCCCTCTTGCCAGGGCTGGCAGCAGATGGCTGAGGCTTGCTGTGCTTCAGCATGGTTGTGGGGTTGCTGGCTGGCAGGAATGCTGGCAGGAACCAAGGCTGGCAGGAAGGCTGCAGGGAGGCATGCACCAAGGCTTGCAGGCAGGCTTGATGGCAGGCTGGCAGGCAGGCAGGCACCAAGGCTGGCAGAAAGGCTGGCAGGAAGGCTGGCAGAGAGGCAGGCACCAAGGCTGGCAGGCAGACTGGCTGGCAGGACAGGCAAGGCAGTCGATGTGTCTGGAAGCAGGTCTTCCTCTGAATGGTGACCTGCTTCTGAGCTGCTTCCGTTATATCCGCGGGGCTGACGTAATGCATTCTCTGCATGCGCAATTAACGCTCGGCATCTGCTAGGCTCCGCTGTGCATCCGCTGTGCATCCGCTCTGCATCCGCTTCACTCGCTGTGCATCCGCTCTGCAAACACTGTATCCGTTCCGCATCCGCTTTGCTGAGGTCCCCCGGAAGCCTAGCGGATGTGCCATCCGCTCCATCTGCTTCTATCCGCTGGGCTTCCGTTCCGCATCTGATTTCCATCCGCCCTGCGTCCTCCCCCCGTCCGTGTTATCCGCTCCAGTTATGCAAATTTTTGTCCCTTCTGAGAGTGGATAACAACGGATGGAACATTTTGCTCGTCCGTTGTGTCCGTTTTGCATCTGTTGGGCAGTGTGACAGGGCCTTTAACAATACGACTGGCAGTGTCTCTTTTCAGTCAGGTAGTTCTGTCTGAGAAAATGGAAAGAAAATTGCACTTTTTGGTGAGGGAAGGGCTCTTCCTCCTATATAATTGCTTGAGGACTCAGGCCAAATATATTATTGCAGCTAGTGCAATAATAAATAAAAAGGTGGGTAGGAAATTGAACCCTTGAACAATCGTTTGGTGTGTTGTACTAGCTAAATGCTTACATTGTTGATTTGATCTTATTCTTCATGACTTGAGAAAGAATTTGTGCTAATGAACATTTGATGATTGCTAGTCAGCCTATTTGTTTCATATAAATTTGCACACATGAATAATGTGTGTGTGTTGATGTAGATAAGTTTGTAAGCATGTAAAAATGCAAGTGGTGAAATAGGTACTACTCCAGTAGGACAGCTAGTGGAGTACCAAGCAGAAGCTGGAATTGGCAGTGGACCTGCCCAAATGTGAGGTGAGGTTGGCAGAAGACCCAGATAACATGATATCTCCCAAATGAGAGGTGAAATTCAACCACCTCAGTCTACCTTAGGAGAGGTAGCAGAGATGATTTGAATTGGTAAAAAAATTGCTCCAATCATCCCTGGTTGCTATTACTATTATATCAATCCACACCCATACCGACAGAGCCAGTCAGGAAAATTTTTGAATTTCACCCCACCCCAAACATTGTTAGCCAGCTGGTGCAAACCTATGGTGCACCATGGATAGCGTGCATGCTTGAACAAAGAACTAGCAACCTCGGCTGCCAGAACTACCCTCTGGTAAAAGGCATCGTAGACTTCTCTGGATATGTATGCCATTTACTTAAAAAAAAAGAAAAACTGTTTCTCTGTGTCTTCAAAAAGGAGATTGCTAATGATATGTGAAGCTATATAATATGATTGCCCTCTTGATGTCTCTTATCATCCTGTGGGAAGTTAGCACCCACCTCTTCCCTAGAAAAATGAAATATCCTTGGAAATATTAAAAAGGCAGAATATTTCATCTAAAAAGAGTAGAAACTCAGAAGCAGAAACTCACCTCAGAAGCAAAAGCTCATTCCCACCTTTTTTAATGGGTGGGCCATTAAGACCTAGGCCAAAGTATTCAACATAATAAAGGCCTCTGTCCATCTCACCACATGGCTTGGGAAGATTGCATCAGCCAGCGCTCAATGCCCCTTGTTCCCTTAGAAGGAGGAGAGGAAAAACAATTTGTTTGGTAAATCTTCTTTCCTGTATCCCATTCTTAATTCTGAAGGCAATCAGGTGATTTTGAAATATTTCATCATGACGATACAGCAGGAATGTGTGTTTCTTTATGCTCCTTCCCTTCCCATACTTCTGATCAATCCTTTCTCTGTTTTACTTGAATTTGCCCCTTCCCCAATGGCACACACACTGCCTTTAGAAATAAAGTTAGTGAGAATCTTTATGTGCAATATAAATCACAGAGGCGAATAGCTGGCTGCACCTGCTCTGCTCTGTTTCTGCTCTCTCATTGCCAAGGCATACCATATTAAGCGGCCTTTCCAAAGCATCATTCTCACTACAAATTTGTATATCATCTTTGTCTGGGAAAAAAGGATAGAAAGCTGCTTTTTAAATCCAGTTCCTTTCCTTCCTCCCCTGCCCCACAAACATATTCTCACTCTTTTCAATAGGAGCTTGGACCTCTTAAGTTCCTTCTGCTAACTTCCGGAGGAATATTTGTACACTCACAAAAAATGAAAGAGGACAAAGTTTTCTAAAGGGATGTTTGTGTTCCTCTTGCCCTCTGTTTACTGCTCCTTGCTTTAAAACAGCTGTTCTCAAACATTTTAATCTTGGGATCCCTATGCTTTCTTAAAAATGACTGAGGACCCCAAAGAGTGGGAGGTTGAATTTATGTATTTGTTTCTTTGTTTGTTTGTCAAACATGTACAAAATAACAACTATAAGTATGAACATAAACAGGAACAAAGGAAGTAAATACAGATAAATGGGGACAGAAAGACAGGGACGGTAGGCACGCTGGTACACTTATGTATGCCCCCTTTAAGGACCTCTTAGGAATGGGGTGAGGTCCATGGTAGACAGTTTGAGGTTGAAGCTGTGAGGGGTTCAGGCTGTAACAACGGAGTCGGGTAGGGTGTTCTAAGTGTTGACTACTCTATTGCTGAAGTCATATTTTCAAGTCTGGAGTGGTTTATATTGAGTTTGTATTCGTTGTTTGCCCGTGTATTATTGTGGTTGAAGATGAAGAAGTTGTTGACAGGTAAGACGTTGTCACAGACAATTTTGTGTACTATGCTTAGATCGGACTGCAGGCAGCATAGTCCTAGGTTGTCCAGGCCCAAAATTTGTAGCTTGGAGGCACAGGGAATTCTATTGTGAGTATCTGATGATATTTGGTGTATTAGAAAATAAAAAAACTGGAAAAAAAATTAAAATGGTTATTTGATTATGGAAGACTCCTGAAAGGTCTTGGGAAGCCTAGGGATCCTCAGACCACACTTTGAGAACTGTCGCTTTAAAAGATCAAGTGCGAAAGAAACATATTAGCTTGCAAGGGCTCACCACTGTTATCATAGAGAAACTTTTTAGAAACCGACAGAAAGGATAGGGAGGGTAATATAATGAACTGGGATAATAAAGAAATGTTGATTGTTTTGCATAAAACAATATATCAAGAGATCCATTTGTAAGAACCTGAGTCCTTGAGATGTTGTGGGACCACAACTATTATCAGGTCCAAATGGTCAGTTGTGAGGGATTTGGGGAGCTGTTACTCAGCAATGTTCAGAGGGCTGCAAGTTACTCAGCCCTGCTTGATTATGCTGGTTTTTTTTCTGTGTCAATAAAGCTATCTAATCACGAATGATTTATAACCTCTTATAGTATTGCCCAACGGTGGCAATATAAACCCTTGCTATCCTGGTGATTTGTCACCACATTAATGGCTAAGATGAGCTATGTTTCAGTGACCTCTGAGACACTAAATCAGTAAGAGAATGTCTTAAGGCAAGTTTTTGATATCTGTCAGCAGAACACCTTCCTTGTGTTTCTAGTGTTCTTACAGTTGATACCACTTAACAAACTTTGGCTGATTTTTCAAAAAACTAAACAGGGTAGGATTTGATTAACACTTGGATGGGTTTCTAGATTTGCAAAAAGGCAAAAGCAAACATTTGTTGCCAAAAAATTGCACAAAGATGTCTTTTGTATAGCACTCAGTAATAATTGAATTCACCATGTCTTTTAACTTTTTAACAAGAAAAACAGGTTCCCCCCCCCCGAACCACCAGTTAACTAATTTAATTAATTCNCCCCCCCCCCCCCCCGAACCACCAGTTAACTAATTTAATTAATTCACTATAATTTTGGGTGTTCTTTAGCATTCCAATGTTTCAGAAATGAATGAGTGAGTCAAGATTACAATGTATTAATCCATTTTATAATTGAGGGCTTGTGAAACAGGTGGAACTGTATTTTCTTTTTACTTGTTGGGTGCCCTAACAGGAATGCAATATTCAGGCTCGAAGTTGAGGAACCAAGAATGATATGAAGAATTCTCATTAGATTCTGCATGGAGTATACTTAGTAACAGACATAATTATTAGTAATTTCTAGACTATCTCAACTTTTACCTTGACGAAAACTGAAATCAGCTCTCATTGCCTGCATCCCTGCAGCTGTCTCTTCTTGCAAGCATTGCTCCATTGGAAGCTGTGTCTGCTGAGGCTCATGAATGAGACTAGGTCAGTCTTCCACTACAAGAGATCCATGATGATGGGGGAAAAAAGGGTGGACCACAAATATCTACCAGCAGTCAAATCAGGAGACACAGGACAGGATGGGAACTGGAATGCAGGGCTGGTGAAGAAAGGGAGAAGGGAGAAGAAACCTAAACCCATTAGGATTAAGAGAGAGTTACATTATTTAGATTTGGGATTTACACAAAGGGCAGGTATCATCCGAAGCTCAACCAAATGCATTTATTTGATAAGTCTTGCTTTAGCAGTTTGGTACATCCTGATAATTAACTACTTTGATAGTTCTCATTTTGAAGAGCTAATATGACTATCAGTTTGTTACCTATTTTAGATCACCTTACTCTATTTTATTCCCAGTAGACCCTTCATAATAAGTAATTCCAGCACGCAGCAGTGGCTTTCAGTTCACCTGGGGCTGTTTTTGCCCTCAACAGCTGAATTATGAGAAGGAGGAACTCCTTATGGCTTAGGGCAGGAGCAAATATGTTTGTCTCTTTGCTGCCCTCTAGTTGCAGACTGTATTTGTGCCCCAATTTATGATAGGTGGGGGAAATGAGACATTCTGGAATAGCTGGGACAGAGGTAGTCATCAACTTATGACCACAAGTGAGCCAAACATTTATGTTGCTAAAAAAGACATTTGTTAAGTGAGTTTGGCCCCATTTTATGACCATCCTCACCATAGTTGTTAAGTGAATCACTGCACTTGTTAAGCTAGTTATTAAGTGAAACTGGCTTCCCGTTGACTTTGCTTGTCAGAAGGTCGCAAAAGGTGATCATATGACCCCAGGATGCTGCAACCGTCATAAATATGAGCCAGTTTTCAAGCATCTGAATTTTGATCACAGGACCATGGGGTTGTAAGGGTGAAAAAGTCCCTTTTTCAGTGCCGTTGTAACTTTGAACGGCCACTAAACGGTTGTAAGTGAAGGACTACTTATATCAGACCAACCTTGCATGTTGCAGGATGGTCTTATTTAAATACTAACCCCCCTCTTCTAATTTGCAATCTTGCTGGGGGACATTAAGGTGTCTACTGGTTTAATTTCTGGAAGACAGATAACTATGGACTATCACGAACAAGCTGTTCCTGGTGTGTCTAATAAACCAAGACTCACAGATATATAATACATATGGCTGCATTGTTCAAAATGTTATTAGAGCAGCTAATGGTCTATGCTAGAGATTTTGGCATATCAAACACGCTTTCCACTTTCACCCTTTGTCTTTGTGGAATGTTCATGGCACATTCTTTTGGAAACAGTTTATTCATTAGTGCAGCAATAATCATGGAAATGGTTCATGGCTTTTTTTTGGGCGGGGGGGGGAGAGAGCTAAGCAGTTTCAATCCATGCAAGAATTACATTTAAATGGCAATAGCGTAACTGCAAAATGAGGTAGACATTTCTCTGCTACTTTGCAGCTCAGTGAACAGGATTTCTTCTTCTTCTTCTTCTGAATGCAGGTCCTGATGCATTTAAGATGAATAGTGGTGATTGTGAGAAAATGATCTCTTGTAAACTCACAGTATCCTGCTAGGAACAAAGAGTATTTTTTTTTAACTAGGAACTGATGAGATCATCAGACACTCTTGTCTTGGGAGAATTTGATGAATCTGCAGCTTTTACCTTCTGTATATGTGGCAGGTCTGCTGATGGCTTAGAGAAAGATAGCTTGAACAAAAGCATATGGAACAAAAACACATAGATGTGTTATAGCTTAAAATATCCCATTAGGTATGAAACCTATCTTCATATTCTGTTCACAAAACATTTAGTATAATGGACGATTTTTGTTCAGGAAGTGGACAACATTTCAGCAAAATATAGTGTGTCTTTCATATCGTATCTTTAATAGTTACAACTCAAATAGTTAGAGGCTCCTTTGTATTTCATTAAAAGGAGGCATGCATAGCAGTTTAACCAAATGGTAAGAGAATGGGCTTTGTATTAGAGCATAGGTGTCAAACTCGCCGTGTTACGTTGCTGTCTTGTGATGTTTCATGATGTTTTTCCCATTCACGGAGCTGGGATGAGCGTGGCCTGCGCATCACGCATTTGGTCCGTGGGTTGCTAGTTTGACATCCCTGCATTAAAGACAATGATTTCTACTGTACACAGCAGGCTATATTCCCCAAACAATTACTGGGTCCCAGCACCAAAATTATGTTTGCATTTATTTACTTGTTTGCTAGATTTATAACTTGCCTTTCATCTAGGAGCTCAAGGTGGCCTCCTCAGGGCTTCCTCCACTTATAACTCTCATGATAATAAACTGGAGAGGTAGCTTGTACCAAGTGAAAGTGAGTGAATCAAGTTACCTCTGTGGCTGAAGGTTGTCTAAAACTAGGGTTTACTGTTGCTAGTCTAGCACTTTAATTACTTCACCATATATGCTTTCTCAGTTTGATAACCCAGTTCAAATAAAATTAAGGGAGTACCATTAATAAAACTATTCCTGGCATATTTCATAATATTTTCTGTGTTTCAAACATTCCCCTTTGAGAGGAACTTTCCAGATCCTTAACCTGAGGTAAATCTTTGATTCAGAATCACTTTATAAGCTGGACTGTGTGTGGTTCTGCCCTTACTTTGCACATACTGAGTAATTCAGTTCTCAGGGAAATATTGAGAATTCTGTCAAAAATCTTCCACAACAGTGTGGTATTTTTCCTCTAAAATGTTTAAATCTGTCACCAAGGGGAAAAAAGTTGCTGTATAAGTTTATTTGTTTGAGCTAAACAAAAAACAAAAACCCACCCCCCCAAAAAAAACCAAACACAGTTTTAACAGCAGGCACTATTTTATTAAAGGTTTTGCTTAAAGTGGATGTATTATACCATATATGGAGCCATTTTGCATCCATTTTACAGTAGTCCTTGATTTACAATCACAGTGGTACCCAAAATTTCCTTCCACTTATGACTGAATGACTGTAACTTTGTTGCTTGTATCCTTACGATTTTTACTGACTGTTTCCTAGTATGATTTGATTGCTTATTGTACCCTATGACTATTATTAAGTGTTGTACATGATGATTCTTGATGAATGTATCTTTTCTTTTACGTACACTGAGAGCATTTGCACCAAGACAAATTCTTATGTGTCCAATCACACTTGGCCAATAAAGAATTCTATTCTATTCTACTCTATTCTAAAATTTCAGTCATAAATCATTGCTGTTATAAGTCAAAGCACCATGTCACTGGTTTCAATTTTACAACTATTTTTATGATGATTATGCAGCAAGTCACTGCTATCATAAAACAAATCACTATGGTCATGAATTAAATCATGTGGCCATTTAGCAAATCCATTCTTCTTAATGGGCATTTTTTTTCCAGTTTCTGACAAAAAATGCTGGAAAACTGGCAAAAAAAAGGGGGGGTCACAAATTATGGTCACTGCAGCTGGTCATAAATGCAAAGCTAGCTGGTAAATGCCCGACATGCAATCCTATGCCCATGGGGGGGGAAGGCAGCAGTCATAACTTCATGGACAGGTTGTTAGCTTTTTAAAAAAATCTATCATAACTTCAAACAGTTGTTCACTGACTGGTTCTGAGTTATGGCGATGACTCTGAGATGGCTTAAATGCATTCCTTCTCCACCTCTTTCTCCTTAAGACCATCACTTGATAACCCAGTGCCCTTTCACAAATTTATGGTACAGAAATTAAGAGGAGTCTTAGGCAGCTCAGTTTATAAAAGTTGTGTGTTGCAGTTCAACCAACTGGGATATGGGAATATTAAATGGATCTTCAATCTGAAGCATTTGGATAGGAATAAAAAAAAACATAAGGGAAAATCTGCTCTTCAATGAGTTTCAAGTTTGTTTGTAACAAAAATGCCTAGCCAAATTGGATTGGACCAGAGAAGGTTCTGCTCATCCTCCTTTCGGTAATCTCTATATTATGAAGTATCATTGAAGCAGAACAGGTCACTGAGTGGGAAGAGTTCAAAAAGAATTCTTCTAATTGAAAGAGAGAGAAGGAAGATTGCTCAGTGATTATTCCACACCAGGATTCCTATATACCTTTATATAAATCACAGTTCAAAGGCTCTGACAGATCAAAATGAAATAGCATGGAGACCTGAGGTTTGTATGCTTCTTCACTCCCAAAGGAGCATCACTGTTAGGATCATTCTCACTACAAACAAAAAAGACTGTAGAGAAATGAAAAGGCAACTTTATAAAACACAGAGACCAAAAAAACAACCATTCACAGTATATTTTAAGCTTCATGTTGGATCTAAAATAAAGCATAAAGGAAAATAACTGGAAAACTTTTTTTTACAGTCTGTATAATTGTTATATGAATAATTGAATTCCCATTGTATTTATTGAAATGATACAATGTTATTCTCTGTCTATATTCAGAATGGTATCTATATCTATATCCAGGGGTGTGATTCTACCAGTTCACACCTATTCGCTAGAACCGGTTGTTAACATTCTAAGCAGTTTGGAGAATTGGTTGTTAGAAGAAATTACTGTCCTAATCCTGTAAGGAAGGAAGGAAGGAAACATTCTGGTGTTCTGCCTCTCCGTTAACCCTTATTACATTCTTGACTAGACTTCCTGTCTCAGGAACGTCTCTGGAGTTTTTTTCCCCTCCTTTGCTGGTACTTTGCTTGTTGGAATGACCATTCAAAGTTACAATGGCACTAAAAAAAGTGACTTATGACCATTTTTCACACTTTCAACTGTTGCAGCATCCCCACAGTCATGAGAGGCCAAGCGAGGAGATGGTGCCTCAATGTGATTGATGTTGAGTTGGCCACACCCAGCCAACAACATGACCACCAAGCCGTGCCCACCCAGTCACATAACCACCAAGCCATGCCCACTACCTAAGCCATGCCCACATAATCAGTTGTTAAAATTTTGAATCCCACCCCTGTATCTATCTATATCTATATCTCTATATATCAGGCAATATTAATACATGCTCATAAACTTCAAATTTAATAGATTAATGATTGATAATTTATAATGTAATTAGTTATACCTACATGTCATGACAAAATCTAATGGATATTTGGTAGAAAACACACCTTTTACATTGTTAACATTTTCCTGTTTTCTACATTCTTTTTAGGTAGTTGAATCATATGAACTGTATGAAAAACAGTATCCAATTTAAGAGCAGAATTTACTCTCTTACCCCTTTTTTCTGCAGATGTTATGGGTGGAAGTGGTGGGACATGGTTTGCATGTTACTCTGCTTGGAATAGTTTCAATTCAACAGCGTAGTTACAGTTCTGCCAAGCCTATTTTGGAGGTTCTCTTGGCTTATGAAACAAAATGATTTAAGATTTTATTTTAAAGCTCAGATAAGTAGCATAACTGTAATAAAATTATAAAGACAGTTCAGAAGAATTCTAGTGACTGCTGTGTATCAAATGTGAAGTTTATTTAACAATTATTTTTATTCAGATTTTTTGTTGCTCTTATTCAACCTGCTCTACTGAGCCATGGTGGTGCAGTGGTTAGAATGCAGTACTGCAGGCTACTTCTGCTGACTGCCAGCTACAGTAGTTTGAGTCTCACCGGCTCAAGGTTGATTCAGCCTTCCATCCTACATCCTTTACGTCAGTTAAACGAGGACCAAGATTGTTGGGGGCAATATGCAGACTCTGTAAACCACTTAGGGCTGTAAAGCACTGTGAAGCAGTATGTAAGTCTAACTGCTCTTGTTATTTAAACGGCTAGAAGTGAATTTAGAAACAGGAAGAGATTCCTTGTTCTGGTAATGGTGGTAATCTGGTAATCTTAACCATATAAGAATTAGCTTCCATAGAAGTAAGAATGTTACTGCTTCCTGAGTCAGATGTTGAACAGGATTGTTTTCTTAAAACAAGTATGAAGTCTTTTTTATGCATTTTTATTAAGAACTAGCTCTATACCCATGCTTTGCTACAAAACTATGTGATAGGGCTTAGTTTTGGGGAGGAAAACAAGAGGTGAAAAATTGTGCCTCTGCCTACCAACATCCTTATTCATCTGGCTAGCATCCTGTCAGTGTGTTTGGAAACTGAAACCTGAAACAGTATTTTGTTGTGTGAGCAAGAAGGAAACAGCAAGGATCCTAGGCTTGGCTTAGCTCAACTGCTCTGCATTAAAGCTACTTGGTGCTGTGAAACTAAAACTGAAACTCCTCTCCTCTGCTTGCATTTGGAACAGATTTCTTTTCAGTAGGGAGGGGGAGTAGAACTCCTTAGCATCAGAACCTGTTAATAATAATACATGAAATACTATAGCATCAGTATTTCATATACTATTATTAACATGCTCTGATGTCATTTTGAAAAATCCTTTCTTAGAAGCCAAGAGAAACATATGTGCCAAATTTCAGGTTTGTGGGCTTTATGGTTGTGGAGATTTTGTGATGATGCATAAGTAGTATTTCGCTTTTATATATAGAGAGATTTTTATTATAATAGTAAAATTTAAATTTAGACAGTAGAGCTTATTCAAGGCTTTAACAACCCTCCTTTTTATACTCAATAAGAAAGAAATATCCAGGTCCAATCTTGCTTTGTCATTTGTATTTTCCTTTTAAATTTTAAAATCTTGGTTTCTTTTGTAGATTTAGTGAAACATCCTTTTGTAAATCATTCTCTTGACCTGCAGTTATAAATCCACTTTCAATAGCACCTCTATTTTGTTAGATAATTTTTTTCTACATCTAATATTTGTTAAATAACATCTTTTGAATATAGTCTTTCCATAGAAGGCAGACATTGAGGTGGTGTTGATATTATGGCTGTTAATTTCTGTCTTCTTTAAAAGTCTCTTTCAATATTTTAATTGTTATTATGTTATAAAATTTTACAGGCTAGTAAATGTTTCCTTTGTCTAGAAACTTTAGTCCCCTCCAGGGTCCAGTTTTTGAAATTGTGAAATTGTTTATTTTTGTTGTATCTTGTAAAAACCAAAACAGGACCTATTCTAATATCATCTGGAGCTTTAATCCGTTTATAACTTTCTAAGATCAAAATCTTGTCTTTTTGCTGTTTGTTTCAAATTTAAATTCTTAATTTATAACTTAAATTTCTTTTTGTCCAGGACTGAAGGCAGATTCACCCATTTAATCTTGGAACTTATCATTCTAAAGGTGTTTAATAATTTAGAAGTAGTTAAAGAGCAATTTCTGAAAGTGGTTAGAAAGTGAGGTTTGCCAACTTAAAATCTCTGCTTTGGTTGTGACCATGATGAGTAATCTCACCATCTCCTTATACTCAAATCTGTTGAAAACTGCTGTTGTGTAATCTAGTGTAGTCTAGTAACTAGTTTCTTGGTCTTTGGTACAGTTATCAGCTCTACTTTTGCAGAACCATCTTCAGTTCTCCATAACTCCCCTGGAAGCCAAAACAATGTGAAGTCTAAATGTTATGGCCTGCCAACGTCTAGCAGAGCTGGCAGCAGACTTGGACAGAAAGAAGGTTGGGGAGGAACATGCACTAGTCCTGGAGTCTGGGGAAGGCTCGGATGAGTGCTCTACATTGGAGGCAGAGATGGCCAGGGCTGTCTGACAGTTATCAGATGCCTTCGGAATCAGAGATCAGTGGGGCAGAAGAACAGCTAGAGGATTTTCCCATTGTACGCATGCGCAGAACTGCCAGAAGGGAACAGTTAAGGAACAAGGGTCAACTCGGGAATAAGGGCACAGGTGGACAGTGAATGGCCCCTCCCATAGGGAATAAACAGGAACGAAAGGGGAGTAGCATTTGCAGGAGACAGTTAGTTCAATTCATTAGGGTGAAGATCTGTTCCTGACCTCTTGCTGAGTAACTTATGTAACAGCGTGGTGTTTGGAAGATATCAGCCTTGCAACTCTCCAAGCCTGATAAAGGTTCCATAGTTGTGAAATCTTGTGAAAGACTGTTTGCCAGGACCTTGCTGGAGAGGAATTCCCTTTTACCTGAATAAAAGGGGTTATATCGGGATGAGGAGTCTGCTTTATGATCTTGGAAAGCCTAGGTCAGAACACTAAGAGAGAATCTAAAGTGGCTTGTTGTGGCTTGTTGCTATGACAAAATAAATTCCTTGTATCAGTTGTACAAACAAAATGTAAAAATGCTTGCACCAGATACATGGACGAGCACTTCAGTATATTTTCAAACTATTGAAAAAAGGCATGTGATATCTTTTTGCTAGAGCCTGGATTATTACATATTTTACTTTGCTATTTGTAACGACTCAGGAAATCAGTAATTGCCAGAAGTATCCTATAAAATAGATTGATTTAGACTGTTCACCTTGGGAGCATATATTTCATTCTCAAAATTACAAAATTACATTAAATTACATTCTGCTATCATTTACAGTTTCATAGGAGTTGAAAGCTCATTTTTAACAATGTAACCAGTTTTTTCATTCCATGTGTGCAATAGTAATTTTGTCCTTACAAGGCAATTATGTCAATACGTCTGTATTTATTATGAAATTATAATAGGTGGTTTCCATTCTTGAACAAACAGAAGACTTTTCAAAATATCCCATGCCATTAACTCCTTTGCTTTGGAGAGGGAACTGCTAAAATTATTTGTGGAAACCTGGGCTTATTATGCAGCTTTGCTTCTTTCTTCTTGTTTAATTAGTTAAGGGGCGTGCATAAGTGCACCAGCGTGCCTACAGTCCTTGTCTTACTGTCCCCATTTATCTGTATTTACTTCCTTTATTCCTGTTTATGTTCATACTTACACTTGTTATCCTGTACGTTTGACAAACAAACAAATAAAATAAAATATAAACAAATATAGTAAATAAATAAATATAAGTCCCATGGTTTTAATTTCTAGCAATTAAATGTTGGTCTTCTCATCCTGTCTTGTCATCTTGTCAATTACTTGTATTTACTTGAAACTTTTTTGAGGAAGACATTTCTATTTAACCATATATGCTTAGTGTTTTCCAGAATCTTGCTTTCAGTGGCTCATTGCCCAAGATGGTTATTCCATGCTTCAAATTAGTAGTTGTTAATTGACTAGTTCTCTATAAATTTGTCTAATCCCTGTTTAAATCCATCTAAATCAATGTTTGCCATCACTCCTTATGGTAGTGGATTCCATAAAATAATTCTGAGCAAGTTTCTCTGCGAACAGAGGCAAACAAAGTCATAACCAAAAGCCAACACGGGTTTGTCAAAACAGATCATGCCAGGCTGCTGGAGGGCATGTGTTTTGGTCTTTTTATTTCCTTTTTACCTTTTTATTGTTTCTTTTGAATTGTATGTAAATGTGATTTATTTCCACCTGTAATCTTACAGATTAATGTTAACCTGCATACAGATTTTCTGCTTGCCATTTCTTAGTTGCATGGAAGCTCTTATAAATCTTCCTAAATTTCCACTTACAAAGCAGCGTCATCTGTATTGTTAACTTATTAGTGTTAAGTAGTTTAGTCTTGATTTTGATTCCCACTAATATTTCTTCCAGTCTTGCCAATATTATAACACACTTCCTGTATGAGTTAAATAGGTGGAAAGACAAAATACATCCTTGTCTCATTTCTTTTCCTATTTTGAACTGTATCACAGTCGCATCTTATTCATTATAAAAATTCTTCATCAGATTTTTGTGGGACACCCATTAGCATTTCTATGACTTGGCTTGATTGATCCATACGCCTTGCTGTGCTCTAAAAAAGGAAAGATAACCCTTATGTTTATATGTTTTCACCAAACATTGTTTCTGATCTGTTTATTTGTGATTTATCCAATTCAGTTCAGTTTGTTGTGGTCCTAAATAAGTACAGATGATTAAAAAATAAAGTTTAAGGCAGAATTAGAATATATTTGTAAAACGATCTAACATTTATAAGTGAAGTTCATGATACAGCTGTATTAAATTATAATCCAAACATCACAATTATATTAAATATGGTATCTAAAATTATGACAAAATTAACAATCTAAAACTGTTAGCATCGACAAAGCAATAATAACTAAAATAAAATTTAAATGAATTATAGCTACAAGTCGTGCATTCTTGGGAGGTTGGCCATCAGAGTCTGACCAATTTTTCATGTCACTGCACAAAACTTAGTTACATTCATATTACAATTCACATTTACATTTACATGCAAAGAATATTTCATCTGTGAGTAGCATCTGGCTAGGAGGAATCTGGACAATCAGGATATCCAATAATCAGCGGTAAGATTATTCTGGTCCAGATGTTTTTTCAAAAGTAGCAAAAAAATAACATATTCTGTACTTTCCACCTCTCCAGATCATAGGAGGAGCTTCTTAAGGGATTTATCTTTATATTTATGGCATTTTTCTCCTTTCTAAGATCTTAAGCAAAATTTGGCACAAGAAACCTGTGTAATATTTTAGTAATTCTTCACCTTGCTTTTCCAGTATAATTATACTTTTTTCATTCTTTAAGAACTTCTTTGTACCACAGCTTTGTTTCCTGTTTGTAAACTATCTGGAAATGAAACTGACTTAAGGAATCAATTTCTTAATTGATTTCATCCTCATCCTCCCCTTTGGTCAAGTGTTTGGATGTACAGCATACAATTAATAATTCCCCTGCTTTTTTCTGTTTCCACCCATTCCAGGAAAGCAAGAGTACATTTTTCATTTGGTAGGCATGGCTTTTCAGTACTGATAGGAACCACACACACCCCAAACAATTCTGCAGTTCTTCCTATTGCTGGACTAGAAGTGGAGAGTTGGCAGAATTCTTATCCATTTCATCAGTTTTTAAAAAATAACAAGAAAGAAATGATAGCATTTCCCTGTTCCACTGCCAAACCCATAAAAAAATGAACAAAGGAAGGTTTAGTCTTTCATGGCAGGCAGTCTAGCAGCTCAGCAGGAAATGGCCATTAAAGATGACAGTGGGGATTGTGGGCTCTGTGTGTGCATGCTTGCTTGCCAGACTCAACACACATTAGCCAGCTGGAATGGAAATATTTGTGTAGGACAGAATGAAGTGTGGCAACACACCAGACTGCCCTGTTGCCATCATGGAAATGGAAAGGACCACTTGTGATATGAAGCAAGGAAACTCAGGTGGAGGTCACCTTTTCAGCAGCCTTGAGTGGGATGAAGATAAAGTCATCTGAAGAGAAAACCACCTGCCCTCCCAAAATTTTGAGAAGACCATCTTTGAGCTGGATAAGCAGGAAGTATCAGTCTTAAGACACAAGCCTTGTTCCATATGTGTTGATGCTGAGCAGTTAGCACTGCAACTGCCATTCTCATGTAGCTTTAAGGAATCCAGTGGTTATTTGACCCACATATGATGTCTTCTTATTGACAGTGGGCCTATTACAGAGGTGGTATGCAGCAAGTTCTGGAGAACTGGTAGCGGAAATTTTTAGTAGTTTGGAGACCTGGCAAATATCACTTCTGACTGGACATTTTACAGTAACCTTCCCCTGCCATGCCCACCAAGCCATGCCCATAGAACTGGTAGTAAAAAAAATTGAAATCCCACCTCTGGCCTATTACCCACTACCCCATACTTTCCCATACAGCTAAAATGCAATCTTGAATGTGCTTTCTCACCACAAATGACTCTTCTCTTTGCAACCCCATTTTTGAAGAGTTTCAGTTGCTCTCTGTTATTTGCCAAGTTGACTTTCACATACTCTATAAAAATTTCTTTCCTTCTTATTTTCCAGTGTTGATATTCTTGATGGAAATAACTTTCTGAACAGGTAGTCCTTGACTTACAACAGTTCGTTTAGTGACCATTCAAAGTTACAATGGCATTGAAAATAGTGACAGGACTACTTTTCACACTGCAGCAGCTCCATGGTCCCACGATCAAAATCCAGATGCTTGGCAATGCACATATACTTAGGACAGTTGCATCATCCCGAGGTCATATAATCATCTTTTGCAATCTTCTACAAGCAAAGTCAAGGGAGAAGTCAGATTCACTTAATTAGTGAACTGTAACTTTGTTACTAACTTTGTTAATTAGTAACTGTGTTACTAAATGAACAAATGAAATGGTTAACTTAACTATGGCAGGACAGGTTATAAAATGGGACTGAACTCATTTAACAACTGTCTCACTTAACAACAGAACTGCTGGGCTCAATCATGACCTAGTAAGTTGAGGACTACCTGTATTCTTTCTTGCTTGATGTTGGAAGTCTGAAGTTGTTTGATCTTAACAGCAAAGATGATCCTACCAGGAATTCATGCTTCTATTGGCACTATTGTCTGGATCACAGAAGCTGCTAAAGCTCCTATTCTCTGAGATGATCCTCTTTCTTATTTTTAAAGGAAATGTACTGTATGGGAGCCATTTCTCTTTCATTTTTGTGAAAATTTTACTTGCATTATATAAATACTGACCGAACCCTAGACCTCTCAGTGCCTGAGGGAAATGAAATGATACTTCTTTCTCTTTGGTTCCAAAAATAAGATTAAATCTTATATTTCTACACTGAACTACGTTTGAATTCAGCTCTGTTGTAGCAGATGGTACTGCTTCTTGAAATGACTATACCATACTGCTTATTGGTAGGGCTGGCTCTGTGAAAATAGAGAATAATTATAGCATTCTTCATTGGCTGAAAATTTCATTGTAGATTAGCATTCTCTAGAATTGTAAAGTATGTGTTTGGCATTCTTCAGCCTCCTATCCTTTGTTGATTGATGAAATTAATTTGGTAAGCAAATATGTAGCAGGACGGATGGAATTTTTCCAGTGTTGCTACTGGAGCTATATATGAATTCAGTCTTTTGCATAATAGATTAAATATAAACAAGAACATTTTAAAAATACAAAGCGATGGCTCCCATCTTCCATTCCAGTGGTGGTATGTGACAGGTTCGGACTGGTTCAGCCAAACCGGTAGTAAAAAAAAGCCAACAATCAGCTGAGAGTAGGAAAAAAAAATCCTCTGACAATCAGCTGAGAGGAAAAAGAAAAGTCTAAGATCAGCCCTCCCACTCACTTCTTTGCTTTTCTCTTCTTTATCCTCTCAGCTGATTGGTGCTCTTAGTCTCAGCTGGTATGGGGAAAACTGTGCACTGGGATTAGCAAAGCACACCCACCAAGCCAGTGGTAAAACAATTTGAATCCCACCACTGTTCCATTCAGTGTTGATATAACATCTCCTTTTTACTTCTCCCTACAAGTATTTTGTACTACTGCAGTTTTCATGGGATTACTGTATCTGTTTGATGTATTGGTTGAGGCTTCAGGTTAGGAGTCAGGAAGCCATGAGTTCTAGACCCATTTAAGGATGAAACCAGCTGGATGACCTTTGGCCAGTCACACTCTCTTAGCACTAGGAAAGGGACAACAGCAAACAATTTTTGAAATCTTGGTAGAAAAACCGAGGAATCACTATGAGTCGAAATGATTCAAAGGAGCCAAAAGAAAAAGAAGTGTATCAGAATAGAAACAATATACATTTTTTATCAGAATATAACAATATACATTTTAATTACTGTACACATAGTTGCATTCAGCATTTGTAGATGATCTATTTGCAAAGCTGTCATATGCCACCATTGTTTAAATATTGCAGATAAGTGATACAGAGGCTATTGCCTTTTGGCTTTTAAGGAGCTCAAATAACTGAAGCAGTTGATCAGGAGGGTCAGAGCCATCTCTATTCAAGGACATCAGTTAATTCATCTAGTTAATATTTCTTCAAGTTCATCTGTCTGAACTATAAGCACATCATTATTTTTTATAAATCTTTAGTTTTCTCTTTTGTGGAAGAACAACGGGCATTTATTCCCAAAGAAACAATTCATCATTTGTGTGTGTGTTGGGGAGGGGGGGGAATATGAATATACTTTCATATGTGGAAATCAGTGAAAAATACATGCAAAGGAAATACTTGGATTTTTTTTTTTTTAAAGAAAATGATATGAGTAAAAATGCTACGGGTTTAGTTGAAACACTAAGACTTTGTCATTTCATAGAGCTACAGTTCCTGGCCATGTTATGGAAGAAAATCAAGCGTAAAAATATTAATATGCATATGCTAAGATATATTAACTTATCTGTGAAATTGTTATAAATTTCTTATTGTGAACATAAACTTACTGCCACCTCTTTTATTATAAGGCCTTCTGAGTTGATTGAGGGTAATAGGAACCATATGCCAACAATATAAAGGTTACTTTTCAGGTTTCCTCTCCTAAAATAAGTAAGGAATAAAGAATTGCTAAGAATGGGACCTTAGGTGTCTTCCATAGATGCCACTGCCACATATTTATTTATTTGTTTTATATTCCACTTTTATTATTTTAATAAATAACTCGACAGTGAATATACACATTGCTCCTTCCTCCTCCTATTTTCCCCAAGACAACACTATGAGATGAGTTGGTCACCCAGCTGGCTTTAGTGTCTAAAGTAGGACTAGAACTCACCATTTCCTGGTTTCTAGGCCAGTATCTTAACGACTACACCAAACTGGCTCTTTTCTTCATTTTTTAAATAAAAATTCCACATTGCATCCTATTAATCTGTGATATTAAATTCAGCTGTCCCGTCCATAGAGACAAGAGATATAGTTCTGCAACATTACATTTTGCACTGAATTTAGCTGTTGCTAAATAGAAGCAATCACTGATGGCTTTGTAATTTCTTTTGAATAACTCCATGTGCAGCTTTTTGTGTCTTCCATATAGAATAGAATTCTCTTGGATCATCACTTTAGCATGTGGTTTTCCATGCACTACTACATCACTGTTTAAAATCCTTGGCTTAGGGAAGCTTAACAGACAGCTTTTACACACAAGGTATTCTTTGATTGAAACTCTAATATTAGTCTTCACAGCTTCTGGCTTTCTGTACTTTTAGAATCTGCCATGGACTCATTGTTACTTTGGCCAGAATAATTTTTCAACAGCAGCTAAGGAAGAATACATATTTCTGGTTCTTTTGAGGATACGTACCAGAGGTTCTGACCAGTTCTGGAGCACCGGTAGTGGAAATTTTGAGTAGTTTGGAGGACTGGCAAATACCACCTCTGACTGGTCCTGCCCCCATCTATTCTCTGCCTCCTGAGTCCCAGCTGATCAGGTGCGTTTTCTTTTGTTGCCCTGCACAGGAGAATGGAGCTGGAAAACAGGTTAATGGGGTAGAGAGGAAGTGGGATTTGGCAGTAACCTTCCCCCAGGAGTCAGGAGGGAGTGGAGATTTTACATTGTCCTTCCCCTGCCAAGCCTACCAAGCCATGCCACGCCCACCAAGCCATGGCCACAGAACCAGTAGTAAAAAATTTTAAATCCCACCACCGATACATACCATTTTTAATTCTTTAATTGCAATTTTGCGTTGCCTTCTGTCCAAGTTATTTCCTGAAAGTTACTTTCCCAGCTCTATCTTTTACTTTTCCCATAATTTCAGGAATGGGAAACATTTGAGTGGGCAAGAACTAAGTTTAAAGATTTGGAGGGAGAACCTCATTGGATGGATGAGTTGATGCAGAATGGGAGATGCCAAGTCATACATTCAGAAGAATAATTTTCCTTTTTTCCGCTGATACAGAGCATGTTCTTTTGAATGAAGTTGAAGCTCTGCTACATTTGGAGGGCAGTGCAGTGGTTAAGATGTTGGGCTTAACAGACAACAGAAGGGACCTTGGAAGGGACCTTGTAGTTCATCTAGTCCAGGGGTCTTCAAACTTGATAGTTTTAAGACTTGTGGACTTCAACTCCCAGAATTCTTTCTCCAATCATGTTAGCTCAGGAATCATGGGAGTTGAAGTCCACAAGTCTTTAACTTGCCATGTTTGAAGATCCTTGATCTAGTCCAACCCCCTGTCCGAGCAGGAGACCCTACACCATTTCTGACAGATGGAAGTCCAATCTCTTCTTGAAAGTCTCAAGTGATGGCGCTTCCACAACTTCCAAGGGCAAGCTGCTCCATTGGTTGATTGTTGTCTCTGTCAGAAAGTTTCTCCTTGTTTCCAGGTTAAATCTCTCCTTGTTCAGTTTCCATCCATTATTACTTGTCTGGCCTACAGGTGCTTTGGAAAATAGCTTGACCCCTTCCTCCCTGTGTCAGCCCCTCAAATTTTGGAACACTGATGTCATGTCTCCCCTAGTCCTTCTATTCACCAGACTAGCCATGCCTAGTTCCTATAACCATTCTTCATTTGTTTTAAACTCCAGTCCCCTCATCATCCTGGTTGCTCTTGTCAGCTGGAAAGCTGACAGCCCCATGTTCAAAACCCAAATTCCATATGATGGCATGAGCTCCTGTTTTCGTCCCAGGTCCTGTCCACCTAGCAGTTCGAAAACATGCAAATGCAGGTAGATAAACAGGTACCACTATAGTGGGAAGGTAATAGTGCTACATGACATCATGCTGGCCACATGTTTGCAGAAATGTCTTTGGACAGTGCTGGCTCAATGGCTTTGAAATGGAGATGAGTACTACTCCCTATAGTCAGTGGCTAGTGGAGTAAAATTTGTGTGTGTCCCTGCCTCAGTATAATGGGAAAACTCACTGTTAATTATTTGATGATGTGATCAGTTGGGTATATGTATAAGGAGGAGAAAATGCATCAGATTAAATGTTTTAGAGAATTGCTAATAGGTAGGCTTTACAGCAGCAGATATTTCCAGATATGCAGGGGATATATAGGAGGCTATACATGATTTCAACCTAAGGCCAAGAAAATGATATTCAGGAATTACGTGAAGCCTTTATAAAACATAAGTTCCTTTTGGGTCACCTAGGAACAGGACAGCTGTGGATATCAGTTGAGAAGATGTTCTAGACTGCCAAGAAATAGGTGCAAAAGCTCCAGTGTATTAAAATAAAACCTAGCATTGTTAAAGTCTGGTTATATAAAATGTCAGGGCTTTTGAGCGATCCTTAAAATAACTTTGCTTAAAATAGTATATAAATGTAAACAGGCCTATTAAAACTCAAACTCTTGAACAGTCTCAGAAGTGGTGGGATTTGTGATCTCTGTGTAAATTGTATGTAAAATATGTAAACTGTCTGTAAAATATGTAAACTGTAAGCACAAGATTGTGGAAAGCTGATGCACAGAATTGTACAATATATTATCAAATATTATCAAATATCAGGTTCAGCCCCTATTCTACAGTGCCTGCCAACCTAAGACATTATTTACCTCTGGTCTTTTCCCATTAAGAAGAAAGATTCCTTGAAATTCCAGTAGAAATTCCATTCTGTAATAAGGAAGCAATATTTCTTTCATCTCTATAAATTTTATAATTTGATTTTATTTTAAAATAGGTTTTAAAATAAATGTGATCAATGTTATAAGCATGCAAGGAAAATGGAACTCTTAAGATACTAATTTAACCATGCTTTTTATTTTACTTAATTGGTGTTACTTAAAGATGGAAATACAGGATTATGCTGTGCTTTGTTTGCTAAACTGTAGGAGCAGCTTAAAAGTATTAAAAGGAAGAAGTAATGAAATTATTCTTACCAGCCCCTGAACACTGGCTGAAATCATCAACACAGAAAAGGAACGATGCTGAAAAACATAGTCACCAAACTGGTAGTAACACCAGTTGAATCCCACCCCTGCTCCTGTGAATTCCATGTTGTCTTATAGGTTTGAGAATGCCTTTGCGACATGATATAATAGCATTATCCTGGTTATCCTTCAGAGACAAAAGAACCTGCCTCCAGCAGAGCAATTTTTTGGGGATTGGCTGATAGTTGGAAAGGCTATAAAACTATTCTCTCTTCCCCAGGAAAATCTGAAGGGCCAAAGGTCATGATATGAAATTCAGCAGTGATATTTTTAGAGAAAAACCCCATACTTGTGTTTTGGCTAGACTAGGTAAAAAGGAAAAAAAAATCTCCTTTGTATTAAGCTCCTGATGCCTCTCTGCAGTTTTCTAGACAACAGTATTGAAGTAGTTTTCTAATATCATCTCCTGAGGTGATTTTTTTTTTAGTTTTCAGTTTAGCTCACAACCTGGTTTCTTCTTCCAATTTTCCTTCTTTTAAAGAATCTCTTAAGATTAAAAAGTTGTGCATTTTCAGTCTATTGGCGTATGTGTGTAAGTACTATTTATAGCAAATTAACATATTTTGTTTCATACATTGACCATTACTTCCCCATACCAAGTAAAACCTCTTGTCTGCAGGAGAGAAAGGGTGTAGGGAAATTCAGCCCATAATCTTAGCATCTGAATTACTGTTTATACTGTTTCCTATAATTGTGAGTTATGCTGAAACGGTTGCTTGACTCATAGCTAACATAAGGAAAATTCAAGCTGTCAGAGGCAGTGACCTGTTCCTTCACTGGATGATTTTTGACCTTCTGCTCTCTGAACAGTATTCTTTTCCTTGTACATTCCCTGGGCTCTTTTCCTGCCTGCTATCCAAAAAAAGAGTGCAATTCATGATGGATGAAGTTCATCTGACCTCATTCGTTCGCAAACTATGTATCCGTTCGGAACACAGATGCCACAATACAGAGGGCCTATTGTTTTGCTACCATGCAAAACAGAAGTCTAACTAAGAAAGGGGCGACCTTCAGTGTCCTTGGCATAGAGTTACTAAGCACATGCCAAGAAGATGCCATATAAAGGAATCTTAGAAGAGTAAAAATGATGGGCCTTTCCCAAATTACTCTTAAAAAGTTGTTTCCTTTCACAATTCCAGTATTCTTGTTCCTTCTTCTTTCCATTGTAACCTTGCATTCATCATTACATCTAGTTGCCTCTGGTATTTTCAAGCATCATGAATGGCAATGTTCACTGAATACCTTGGAAGAAAATCTGTTTTTCAATGCCTAGTTTGAAAGGAATGTAGTGATTCTTTTCTTCTGTCATTGGCTTATCGTTGACAATAATATGAAGGATCTAAAGTTTGTGAGAACATTTCACTATCCATTCTTGAAGTTAATATCTCAACAACTATCAGCTAAAAGTAAAGTAGTGACTATCAAACAGGGTATATAATCATTATTGGAGAAGGGTGACAACTGGGATAATACGAAGCTCATTAGGTAGCTAAACAAGAATAATGACATCTCACATATGCTTCTTGGGAAACAAACTTTTTGGCTGCTGCACGATTAGGAGAGTTTCCATGCTTTGCTTTCTAAGTTCCAATAGCTGATGAGAAACCATAAGGGAAGAGGGATTAGAGGAAGCCACACAGAGGTTTATGATCTACTGGATAAACCTAACCTGGTCCATTTTGTGTAGTGGAAGAGATATCATGCCTCCCATCCCTGTTATGTATTTTTCCCATGTATTCTTGCATTTTCTTTCTTACACAGGATATCATCCATAATTTTAACCTCTCAACAATGTCTATATGAAATGCAATAGATTGTGCTGGGTAAGAATGACTCATTTCCTGTGAACTGTGAGATTAAACCCTGTGTCTCCTTGGACTATTCCAGCAGCTGAACCATTTATACAAAAAGTTTTAGCTATCATTCAACTTAAGTTAACATAAGATGGAGTGACTGGAGCAAAGTAAAATTGCAGGCTTTTTAGTGTGAGTCTTTTGGTCTCTTTCTAGCCTTTTTCCTATTAACTGTGCTTACTTCTCCATGTGTACCTCACAGTTGGGAAGCCTTAGTATAGAGCAGTGGTGGCTTAACCTTTTTGGGCTCCTGTGCCAAAAATTTCACACATGCCAGCACCCAGACGGCAATGCGTGTGCCCTGCCACCTCCTGCGCATGCACACGTGATTACCCCTCCACTGCCCCCTTACCTGCATTGGGCATGCATGTGCCTCCCAGCTGATTTTTTACCCATTTGAGGCCTTTTTCCGCCTCCTTGAGGCTCAAGGGAAGCCTCTGCAGCCTGAAAAATGGGCTGTTTCATCACTTCCGGTATTTCCGAGCATGCACAGTGAGGTAAGTTTGGCTGGGGCTCACATGCCAGCACAAATGGCTCTGTGTGCCACCTGTGGCACACGTATAGTGCATAAAATGTACAAAGAACACCATTTTATTTTGAAAAATTAACAATGTTTTAAAAAGTTTTTAAAATCTTTATTATTTCTCTTTATAAAAATCAACAGGTTGTAAAATCTTTAGAAAAATAAGAAACACATAACATCTAAATCTACATTGACAGAACAGTTAATCAGTGAAATAACTTGCTTCCAGAAGTTGTGAATGCTCCAACATTGGCAGTTTTTAAGAAGAGATTGGATAACCATTTGTCTGAAATGGTATAGAGTTTCCTGCCTGAGCAGGGGGCTGGACTAGAAGACCTCCAAGGTTCCTTCCAGCTGTATTCTATTCTATTCTATTCTATTCTATTCTATTCTGATACAGATAATCAGAGTTGGAAGGGATCTTGTAGGTCATCTAATCCAACCCCCTGCCCAAGCAGGAGACCCTGCGCCATTTCTGACAAATGGCAGTCCAATCTCTTCTTGAAAGTCTCAACTGATGGTACTTCCACTTGCTTCTGAGGGCAAGCTGTTCCATTGGTTGATTGTTCTCACTGTCAGAAAGTTTCTCCTTATGCTCCTTGTTCAGTTCCATCCATTATTCCTTGTCTGGCCTACAGGAGCTTTAGAAAATAGCTTGACCCTTCCTCCCTGTGGCAATCCCTCAAATATTGGAAGACCGCTATCATGTCTCCCTGGTCCTTCTCTTCACTAGACTAGCCAAGCCCAGTTCCTGCAACCGTTCATTGTATGTTTTAGCCTCCAGTCCCAAATCATTCTGGTTGCTCTTCTCTGTACTTTTTCTGGAGTCTGAACATCTTTTTTTATAATGTGGTAACCAAAACTGGATGCAGTACTCTAGGTGTGGTCTTACTAAGGCTTTATAGAGTGGTATTAGTAACTTCCCTTGATCTTGATTGTATTCCTCTGTTAATACAACTTAGGATTGCATTAGCTTTTTGGCTGCTGCTGCACTTTTTGGGATGCTTGTCACTACAGATCCAAGATCCTTCTTAGGTTACTGGCTTTAGAACCTGGTTTCACCCAGTCTATATGTGTTTTTGTTTTTCTTGCCTAAGTGTTAGGAACTTTTCGCTAGCCAAGCCAGTTTCCAAATTCTATCTTTCTGTCTCTGTTGCTTCTAATTTATCTAATTCTATTCTATTCTATATTCTATTTTTGAATACAGATAACCAGACTTTTACTTTTCTCTATATTGATTTAATTTGTAGAATATGGCCCAGTGTTCTCGTCTGTCAAGATCCATCTGGATTTGAGCTATCTTCTGGGTGTTTTAGCTATTCTTGCCAGCTTTGTATCATCTGCAATTTGGTAAGTTCCCTTCTATCCCTCATCTAGTCATTAATGAAAGATATTGAAGAGTCCTGGGCCTAAGACAGAACTGTTGCAGCTTTTCACTGCTTACTTCCCTCCATGTAGACTTAGACCCATTAAGGACTACTCATTGAGTATGGTTTGCCAGCCAGTTGCAAATCCATCTAGTGGTCTACTTTGTCGAATGCCTTGCTGAAATCTAAATATATTATGTCCATAGCATTTGCTGGTCTACTATTTTAGTCACTGTGTTGAGGAATGAAATAAGATTGGTTTGGCATGATCTGTTTTTAACAAACCCGTGCTGACTGCTAGTTATTCTATTCTATTCTGTTCTGTTCTATTCTATTCTATTCTATTCTATTCTAACTATTGGGCCAGGCTTCAACTATCAGTTGAAATAAGGAACTCTAGGACTAAGGCATAATCAATTAACAAATCTCTCGTTCACCTCAGCAAAATGGATGAGACAGGAGTGGGTAGAATAGTGATCTCCAACAGATTACTCATGTACATGATTACCATGTATGATAACTTGTCCATGGTAGAGTCAACAGAGTTTCAATGACTTGAAAATCACAATGGGATTAGTACTTTAGTTCTTTCTATCACTGTTCTTCAGTTACCTGCTTCACACCCATACCTATATTGTGCTAGTATCAACATTGATGCAATAGT
Organism: Laticauda laticaudata; assembly: GCA_004320025.1. Lineage (NCBI taxonomy): Eukaryota > Metazoa > Chordata > Lepidosauria > Squamata > Elapidae > Laticauda > Laticauda laticaudata. Next base: position 5,247 of record BHFT01031427.1, on the reverse strand, counting down.
CATCTTGATCATCAATCCCGTAAATATCAAAACTAAACTTCAAAAGATAACATTTATTTTCACATCACACTTTCCTTTCTTGCCATGGTTTTTTTTCCTTGTTGTTTTCCTGCCTGCTTTTGGCAATGGGTTTTTTTTTTTTTAGTGTAAGAGAGCAGTCTCAAAATAGAAGCAATCCTTAACTAATTTTGTGGTCAGTTTCAGTTTAATTTCAGGGCAATGAAAATGTCTTAATCCCTAAAAGACATCATTTTAAATATTCTCCATATTGTGTGGTGGGAAAAAAAAATCTCACCTAAGGGCATGCTAACAATTGGAGAGGATCTAACAATCATTTTATTGAAGTGAGCAAGTTACAATGAGAGCGCCAGTCTCCTGCTATTGAGAGAAAATTGCTCCAAAGACTGGTTAACAGAATTCTTTGATAGGTTTACAGAGATTGAAGGTGAACATGTGCATAATTTGACCTTTGACAATGATTTATTTCATAACTGATAAGGAATATAGATGTCCCCATGTTTGGAAAAAGAACCTTTTGTAATGAAGGGTACTTAGTCTTTGAGAAATGAGGATGAAAACTGAGGTGATTGTTGTTTTAACATTTTGACCCTACATCCTTCTTTGAATGGAGAGAATTGTGAGGACACCCATGATCTGTAACTCTGGGAATGTTTTAGATCACTTCAATGATGTAATAGGTTATACCTGGGAGGACATTTGTTATGAGGGAGTAGAAGGGTAAGAAGAAGATAGTGGAGTAATTTAAGTGTTTGTTGCAGTTAGATTCATTGATTTTTACATTAAACAGGCATGCAAAAGAATAGAGATTTAGGGGGCATTGATTACTTATTTATTTAGGAAATTTATTTCCTGGCTTGTCTAGTATCCAATGACTCTGGGCAGCTTAACAGCATAAAACATTAAAGCAGAAAAAGGCATTTAAACCAACAGTTATAGCATATAGCAGATAAAATCACTGACAATTTACAAACCATTAAAACTAGATGGGAAAGATGGAAGCCAGACACATGGGAGTGGGGAGATGGGATTAGGTTTTAATTAACCAATCACCTCCATTATGAAGCTCTCCTATTGGATCCCCAAGCCATCTGGCAGACCCAGGTCTTCAGGCTCTTTTGAAACATCAGGAGGGTGGGAGCCAATCTCATTCCAGGGGATAAGATCAGTGGTGGGATTCAAACATTTTTACGATAGGTTCTGTGGGTGTGGCTTGGAGGGTGTGGCTTGGTGGGCGTGACAGGGGAAGGATACTATAAAATCTCCATTCCCACCCCACTCCAGAGGAATGATACTGCAAAATCCCCATTCCCTCCCCACCCCACTAACCTGCTTTCCAGCTCCATTCTCCTGAGCAGGACAACAAAAGAAGACACAGCCAATCAGCTGGGACCTGGGAGGCAGAGAATAGATGGGGTGGGGCCAGTCAGATGTGGTATTTGCCAGTTCTCTGAACTACTTAAAATTTCCACTACTGGTTCTCCAGAACTGGTCAGAACCTGCTGAATACCACCTCTGAAGCCAATCTCATTCCGGGGGGTAAGATGTTCTAGAGGGAAGGAGCCTTGATATATATATATATATTTGTTTTTTTANATCTCACAGCCGTTGGTTTTAAATTTGAGGCTAGTCTATTATTGTGGCAGGATGTGTTTTTCTACATCCTGATTGGTTGGGAGTCTTGGTCTGTGTTTATTGGACTTGGAGTTTATTTGATTGGTGTTTCTGGTTTCTTCTGTCTGTTTTGTGGCTTTGATTGGCTGGTGGGATTGGGCGTTGAGGTAGCGGTTGGTGTGTGTTTTCTTCTGGTATACAGTGAACAGATGGCACACTGGGACACACCGTTTCCACCACCACCCAGCACAGTTTGGTTCTGGTAATTAGTGTTTTGGCCACGGAATTTATCTGTGCTGGGTGGTGGTGTATACGGTGTGTCCCAGTGTGCCATCTGTTCACCGTATACCAGAAGAAAACACACACCAACCGCTACCTCAACGCCCAATCCCACCACCACCCAGCACAGATAAATTCTGTGGCCAAAACACTAATTACCGCAGAACCAACGCCTGGCAGACAAGACAACATATAAAGACTGAAGTAATGCACCACCTGGACTAAAGTATTGACAGCAACGGCTTCCACAAAAAACAAAGTCACCAGCTTTGATCCACAAAAACATCAACCAAGACATTAAGCGAGACTAGAAGATCAACAAACCTATGGAGCAGCTTTGTTTTTTTCCCCTGGCCCCTAACCCATTAAGAGGGTTTTCCTACCAGACAAAATCAGTTAAGGAAAATACTAACAAAAAGGCCCCCCATCACACACATCAAGACTGCCTTCAAAAACAGACAAAAAAATAGTCAGCCATACCTTAAAAACCCCAAAAAGACAAAATTGACCTGGAAAACCAAGGCATATAACGAAGTTCCCTGTGCATCATGCCCGGCCACATACGATTGGACAGACCCAAATAGAAGAATAAGTGTAGCCCGCCTGGATGAACACAAAATTGCAGTTAAAAAGCTGGACACAACCTCCTCACTAGTCCCAAACACATGAAAACGACACAGGTCAGCAACCTCACTTTCAATGGCATACTAAAACCCTAAGCCACTATAGAAAACCCCAGCCACAGAATCATCAGAGAAGCCGATAGAGATTGAAAAAAAGACGCTGAAAAGCAGAATAGAAGAGATGATTCCACAGACTGTCATCATTTGGAAGCCTGCACTCTCAAATAGAAAGATCTCCACACCACAGAAGCAGGCAAACAACCTGGGGCACAAACAGACTCTCTGGAAAAAATGCCCCTTCCAGCCCTTTTATTTTCAAACCACCCTCCCCCACCAGGCACCCAAGATGAAACCAAGCCTTCCCCTTTAAATAGAATTTTAAATTAGCCGTCCCTTTTTCACACGAAGCCAAGCTTTTGCAGCTGAGAGCCTCCAGTGCGGAGCAGAGTGTTGCAGCCATCAAAGCCACAAACAGACCAGAAGAACCAGAAACACAATCAAACACAAACTCCAAGTCCCCAAATACACAAAGACCAAAGATCCTCCCCCAAACCAAATCAAGGAAAAAAAAAAAATGTTTAAAGGAAAAAAAAAAAACCAAATCCTTGCCCCCCACAAAGCCATAGGCCCCCCTAGCCCCCCCCCTTTCCCAAAAATTGTTAAAAAAAACCAAACGGCTGTGAGACCCTGACCCACATAGCAAACTCAATTACAGAAGACAGAAGCCTGATAATGGCAGATGAGATTCTGCTGAAACGTTGCTACAACTTTAAAAGCACTACAATGACGTGGGATCTAATCTCCATCATTGTATGCAGTTTCTGGGAGTTGTAGCTCTTATACAATTCTGCGATTAAAGGAAGGAGAAAGCTAGAGTAAATAAAGCAAGTTGTAATCTTTCATTGCTTCTCCTTCATCTCTTGGTATCTGTGATTTCATGTCATTTGTTAATTTAGATCCTGCAAAAATGAACCATGCCACGTCTACTTTTCTAGCTATTTATTTACTATTTCTTCTTTCAACATTAATGGAATTTCATATTTTTAAATAGTGAATTTGCTATAATGTCTACCAGTTTCCAAACTTTAGCTGCTACTTAGTCCATAAAAATAAACACATTAGAGTCCTCTTCTAGTCCATCCTTGTTTGTTTCATCTCATGAAATCTAATAAGTACATTTGTACAAATTCAATATTTACTTCATTTTTTTTAAAAAAATTGATGAATGTTTCAGGAAGACCAGCACCAACCCTTGCATTTAAGACCTTTGCAGTCTGCAAAGAAAAGCTGAAATCAGATCATAAACATAGTCATAGATTTACTTCGCAACCACTTCATTTAACAGCTGAATTGCTGGTCCCAATTGTGGTTGCTAAACGAGGACTACCTGTATTAATAACACACATTTATTTTATTTTATTTGTTTGTCAAACATATACAATATAACAAGTATAGATATGAACATAAACATGAACAAAAGAAGTAAATACAGATAAATGGGGACAGTAAGACAGGGCAGTAGGCACGCTGGTGCGCTAATGCACGCCCCCTTTAAGGACCTCTTAAGAATGGGGTGAGATCCATGGTAGACAGTTTGAGGTTGAAGCTGTGAAGGTTTGAGGCTGTAACAATGGAGTTGGGTAGTACATTCCAGGCATTGACCACTCTGTTGCTGAAGTCATTTTCTGCAATCGAGTTTGCAATGGTTTACCTTGAGATTGTATCAGTTGTTTGCCCTTGTATTGTTGTGGCTGAAGCTGAAGAAATCATTGACAGGCAAGATGTTGTAGCAGACAATTTTGTGTACTATGCTTAGATCGAACCAGTTCCAGATTGTCCAAACCCAAAATTTCAAGCCTGGAAATGTCACCATATTCAGTTTGGCCTTATTAAAATAAATGAAACAAAGATTTGGACTGTGAGAAGTTTCAGAAAAAGGAAATTTGCTGATTCTTCTCTGCTAGCCATCCTTTCCCACTGCAAACACCAAATAGATCATGAGTGAGCCATGGCAGGGCTTTTGAACAGGCTGTAGAATCACTTAGTTCAAAAGAATCAAAAGCCTAGCAGTAGAGATGTGATTGTGTTTGAACATCTTTTTTTTCCTGTCTCTTGTATCTCACAGAATCCCATCAACCTCAATCTTTAGAACAACTTTAAAACATTAAAAACAGGAAAAAAGTTTTCAAAATTGAGGGATCTTTTTGGGTGTCTTAATGGACTGAGGGTGGATGGGATTCAGGAGTCACTTTCAGATATCAGATAACAGATAATCAGAGTTGGAAGGGATCAAGACTTCTGGTTTGAGCTTCTTTGGCGACAGACTGAAACTGCGTCTGCGTGGTTTCAATCCGTGCTTACCGCTGGAGTGCCCCAAGCCAGCTGGTTTCAGGGCTAAGCCACCCTGTAGAGGTGGTGAAGAAGGGGGAGACTGCCTACAGGGTTGAGGAGAGCTTCATCTCTCTTCCCCAGCTGGCCATTACTCCCTTTCCTGAAGGCGGTTGTAGTGGTGGTCAGAAATGTCCATCACAAAGAAAAACTCGACCGGAAAAGAATGTGCAGGAGGAAGATAAGAAGAGAAAGTTTTGGTTGACCGGGTCTAACAGCAAAAGCGACAAATAAGGTACCTTGGAATTAAAACTTAAAAAAAAACCCAATAACATTGTACCCTAAGAAGATTTTTAAGCTGCAAAGGAGAGAGAAAAGGGAAAAG